>JAYKQN010000021.1:9975000-10195000 GCA_036785175.1 Eupleurogrammus muticus
TTATGTTTTCCAAATATTGGTTTATTTTCACACAGATAAAACTTGATTTGTATTTTTCTAACAAAGTTATCACACATTTTTTCTGTCTGATGGAGAAAACTGGTTTACTGTAGAGTGACTGATGCAAAAGCACAGAAAGATAGTCACAAAATGTTATTTCAATAAAAAATTCAACAAGGAGCATTTTGTTGTTGCGGTTTGTTGTTGCAGTGGTTAATTATTTATTACTCTATTTTTTTGTAACTTACTTATTTTTATTAGGCTTTTTTTCTTTTCTATAAGTCATACTATTTGAATTAATATAATTAATGATTATAAAATAATAAATAAAACAATTAAATAACAATAAATAAAATAGCTACTGGGCGACACGGTGGAGCAGTGGGTAGCACTGTTGCCTCACAGCAAGAAGGTCGCAGGTTCAAGACCGCCTTGGGGCCTGGGTCTGGGACCTTTCTGTGTGGAGTTTGCATGTTCTCCCCGTGTCTGCGTGGGTTTTCACCGGGTACTCCGGCTTCCTCCCACAATACAAAACATGCTCAGGTTAATTGGCAAATCTAAATTGCCCATAGGTGTGAGTGTGTGTGTGAATGGTGTGTGAATGGTGTGTGTGCCCCACGATTGGCTGGCGACCATCTGGGGTGTATCCCCCTGCCTCTCGCCATAAAATGCGCTGGGATAGGCTCCAGCAGACCCCTGCGACCCCGAAAGGGAATAAGCGGGATAGAAAATGGATGGATGGATGGAAAATAGCTACTAACATTCTTTTTTTGTTGTTTTTTATTATTATTTCTTGATATATTATGAAATGCATTTTCCTTTCTTATTCTTTTTTCATTATAATCATATCGTTGCCTTTTTTATGGTTCTAAAGGGTGTTTTTATATAGCATTAACTAAAATATAATTAAATCAATTGAATCAAGTGAAGTGAAACCAGCACAACAGTTATTACTTCATGCCTTTACTTCAGAAAGAAAACCAACCAATAAACAACCACTATACACATTTCCTGTCAGAATGAACAAGAGCGGAGCAGAAACCAGTCGCTTGCAGCTCGTTTAATAAATCAGCAACAATTCACTCCAGGGAGAGACAGCCAGGAACCAACAGGACTGATTTGGACAACACCGATCAATACACTGATCAATAATCAGAGGATCAGTTCATCTGAGGCTACAACTGAGGCTGCAAACAATGCTGATCGACAGATGACTCACAGCTGAAGCAGTTTGTCATGTTCATCTTTTTAATTATCAGAGTAATTTTTCTTTTAATCCAATCAATTGCGGTGGATTCTAAATTTAAGTTTGTCATCAAAAAGCACATGTGTGTGAATAGGTACTGAATATTACAGCATATACAGTTAAAGCCCTCATCCTAACTCATGTATCTATTTATATGTTTGCTTTGTGGTTGTGTGTGTGAATCCACCTTCTAAACTGTGTCTGATCATCAATTTAAACCAGAGATACTTCATGATATGATGAGCCACTTGCTTTCAGACAAAAACACATACAACATAAGCATATTTTCGGTAGTATCTGTGGGATTTTTTTCGTTAAGATTATCACCATCTGAGGTTTTTGTAATTTAAAATATTTCCATTTTCCATCATCTTGTTTTTCCTCCCTGCTCTTCCTCTTTATGTTTGGCAGAAATGGAAATCAGAGCTAATCTCAGAGATAGAGGCTTAGTGTTCACACACACACACACACACACACACACACACACACACAGTATATACAGCTAAAGCCCTCATCCTACCTCATGTACTGTAAGTATCTGTTTTTTTGTTCTGTGTGTGTGTGTGTGTGTGTTCATGTTGGCCTTATCCATTCTTCTTGGTAGCTATGCTCTTTTAGTCTGAAAGTACTTGTGCTTATGTGTGTTTGTAGATGCAAGTGTGCTCTAGAACTAGAGATATGTGTGTATTTGTATGTGTGTCTGCATGTGTCTGTTTTCTGTGTTTCAGTGTGTGTGTGTGTGTGTGTGTTCTTTGAGTGGATGTGTATCTTGAATCTAGGCCACATCTGAGATCGTGTCACTTGTGTTGATATCTGTAATCCAACAATAGTTCAGCAGCCAATAGGAAGCAGCCTTGTCGAGTTCAACCGATCAGCTCCTGTGACATCACTAACGTGTCAAACATCAAGTTTGAGCTGAAACTTATTTAATTCACATTTTTTAAAATGTTTTTATTCACATTTATTCTCTTAGGATTATAATTATAAATATCAATTAATGCAATAATAATGCATGATTGATATGTATAATAATATTGTCCCTGATTGAAAAAGACACACGTATATACATATATTTGAATATAATAAATTAATTCAACTTAACCATCTTACATTATATAACATTTAAATACCATATATATATATATGTAAAGAATGGATTTTTTGGTTTAATGTCAAGAATCTGTTTCTGACTACAAGCTCACATTAAAACATGAAGCAGAAAAAACAGAAGAAGGTTCCTTTATTTATTTAGGGCATTTTATGTGCTTCTGTCCATCTGAAGATCATGCAGCTTCAAGCCTGATGCCGGATTTTCTTCTGATGTAAAAAACTCATTTTGGAACAAACTTCTCTGACCTTTTTTCTCGCTTTTCCATCTGCATGTTTTCCTCTTCCTCATTTTCCCCCCATCAAAGTTCAATAAAACCCCTTCCAGCGATCTATTGTTGTGCAATCAATCACTTTCCCAGAATGTGTGAAAAATGTGGTAAATGGGTCCATTAGTTAATGGCAGCGGTGGATTTCACTGCAGCTACATATTGTCAATGAACTGCAGCAGAAAAACGAAAAAGCACATGAAAAGTCAAACTCGTCTTGGAGAAAAGTCAAAGTGTCTGTTCTGATCCTGTACAAGTGCAAAACAGAAGGATTTTATTTAAAAAAAAAGGATGAACACGAATAAGGCAGGAGCCTGCTAGTATTCAACAAGATACACTGATTTACATTTATTACACTCGGCTAATTAAATGTTTCTGCTTTAAACTCCTCCTGTCGTTCCTGAGCAGAGACTTCAGGGTTAAAAAGGTCTGAGAGCAGCTGCAGCCACCAACATTATTACTGTTATTATTCAGCATCAGAACGGAGGGGGAAAATCATAGGAGTGAGTGTGTGTGTGTGTGTGTGTGTGTGTGGAGGTGAGGGAATCCCAGTGAATGGAAATAAAAACACAGCGATATGGGGGTAAAAAGGATGAGGTTTTCAATCTCAACAGAAAAATATGTAATTTGTTATTTGACTTTCAAATGATTTCATGGCCATCACCAGCAGATTTTTTCCTCGCTGTCTGTGAAAATTCGTCCATGCACAACATTTTATAAAAGTGTCTTTAGAAACAACTTTAAAAAGAACATGAATTTGTGAAAGTATTATAATCTGTTCCTGTAGGATTTACATGTTCTGTTTCTCTGTATGATTTTGCAGGAAAAAAATATGCAAACACTGGTGAAAAATGTGATTTTTAAAAAAATCATATGATGATTCTCCCTTTCATTAAAAAGCAAAAAAGCATAAATTTACAGGTCCTCATCCATGGAATTGAATAAATGTAACTGTGAAATCATTGTGAAAAACATTTAAAAATATTTTTCCTATAGATGCCATCTAATTTACATTTAAAGTGCTCTGTCATGATTATTATTATATTTTTTCTCCCTGGTTTTATTTTTGTTATTCTGTAGCTTCTTTTCTCTCGTGCCCAATAATTGGACTTTTCCACTAAGTAATATATATCAGAACCTTTTTGCAAATAAATTCAATCAATGAACTAAACTAAGATGCTAAAATCAGATGATAAATAGATGTTTCTAGGTTAAATTATATATTTCACTCAAAGTGAAAGGAATCAGTGAATGTAAGTTAAACTGTCAGATTGTGATTCTGCTTTGTTTGCTGCTGGAGACAAATTTACACAAAAAAGCAATACATTCTGATTTTATTATGTTCTTCAACAGTGACTATAGAGAAGCAGCAGGACTCAGTCATACATGACGGACAAACTATATTTGCACAACAAGGCCAGTAAAAATAAGAAAAAAACAAATATTAACACAAATGGGTCAATTTTGCTGCAAAATCTCTGCTAATCAAACAAACATTATATGATCACATGATCCAGATTTATAATCAAGTATGGAGTAAATTACAAATTGAGCTCAAATCTCTGTAAATTCAAACTTCTTGATTTTTCCTACTTGTATTCATTTTGAAACAATTTTCTCTCTCTAATTATTCTCTGCTATGTACATGTTGGGGTTCTCACTTCTTTTCCTCCTCTTCCTCCCCAACACACTCCCTCTAACTCTTCCTCTTCACATCTCTTCTCACCCCATCCAACTTCTCATGTCGTCGTTCTCTCTAAGTGTTTCTCTGCTGTTTAAACATGTGATGCAACAGCATGCAACAGCACCCACTGCTGCTTCAATCCCACAATGCAACAACACCCCCCCGCCACACACAAACACACAAAGCACCAAGGCAGCTTCTCTTCTGTTCCCAATGCAGTATCGGAATAATAATAAAATAATCATAATTCCTGTCAGTCTGTTTCTCCCTAAGCACAGAGACATGTTATCAAATGCAAATAAACTGGATATTCAGTCGATAGAAATAAGGAAGGTTTAAATTAGTGACTCCTAACTTGGGGGTGAGGACCTCACAAAGGGTTGATAAAAGTGGTCAAAGCTTTTAGGTTGTTTGATTAATCAATAAAGGTATAATCAGCAGCTATTTTCATAGCTGAACATTCATTTAAGCCAATTACTAAGCAATGATCAACTGGTTCCAGCTTCCCTGAAGTGACATCTTCTGTCTGTTCTTTGTGCAACATGAAGATACATTCATATATTTGGATGGTTTGTCAGATTAGTTGCTTGGTTGCCAACCATTACATCAATCGCCAGCTATTTTTATAATGGGTTGATCGATTTAAGTCATTCTTAAGGAGAAATTGTCCGAATTCTGTATGATAGAGATTTCAAGAATGACTAAATAATGCACAAAAAAGTGCTGTTGCATGTTCCCCACACTTGTTTCAGGATGATTCACGTCGTATATATCATTGTTCCAGGCAGCGATTAACTCTTTACCTTCAGGAGCTTTCTTTGTTTGTTGCAAGTATGAATTGTTTTATTGGCTACTAGTGGCTCCTGCTGGTCAATGGAATGTAATAGTTAAATGAGCATTTGACAGAAGTAGAATAGAAACTATCCTGGTAGATTAGGAAATAGACACGTAGTGTATTTGTTGTGCTTCACATTAGAGCTGCAACTAGTTTATCAATTGATTGGTTGCCTGTTACAATAATCACTATTATTACTATTTTCAAAATCATCTCCTGCATCTACTGTGGGTCCAGCTTCTCAAACCTAATTATTTTCTGGTTGCTTTAGTCTTCTGATATAGTAAACCAGTGATGTTTGGGTTGACTGTTGGTTGACATTTTAGGTTAAATCTTCACCTTAATGTAACAGTAATTAATATTTTACATCCACCATTAAAACTAATTGTTAGCTCTAAAACAGGGTCAAACCCCAGAAAGCAGAGCAGGTCCAGCTCCTCTGAACTGTTCCACAAATCTAATAATTTGTGGTTGCTGCATTTCACAAGGATTCAACATAATTTACATATAGTTCAGTGTTTAACACCACTCATTTCAGCGCTTTCAGACTAAAATTAGTCAGATGTAAGAGTAACAGAGAAAAGCTTTCACTTAAAGAGCATCACACTCAGGTGAAAAGTGAAGTTCACCACTAAAGTGCAATATGAAAATCTCGCTTTAGTTACCCAGAGTATTTACAGGCTTTACTGCACCGTCGGGATTAAAGTTCAGATTGTTTCATCAAAAGAAAAATGTCTCTGTCTCTATCATGCGGTCCAGGCAGTAAAAATGTCATTGTTTTCCCACAGAGCAAGCTGAATTACTGAAGGTTCTTAAAAACAGACGTGTTTGTTTAAATCTACGGCACAAACACAATATAATTTTTAGAACAAAATGCTTCACATCACAGCACCGGCCCAAAATAAGATCTAACTGATTGAAGGAAGCGTGTGAAGGGGAAGAGAGGATGTTGGGAAAAGAAGAAGAGAAAGAAGAAGAGGTAGAGATTATCTGCATGGGAGGAGCGTAGGAGGAGAGAAAGAAAGAGAAGCTCAGTCCTTCCCTCCCTCCTCTTTTCTCCTTCAGAGAGATCATGGCTGCTGCAATGGATGAATTCATTCCTCTTCAACATCGTGAAACTGAACAGCAACAACAGTTCTGCTCTGATGTGATCTGGATGAGTCACCAGTTCCAAAGTTATGCCTTCAAATGTCTGCTTGTGTTTGACGTATAGGGGA
Source organism: Eupleurogrammus muticus (assembly GCA_036785175.1). Classification (NCBI taxonomy): domain Eukaryota; kingdom Metazoa; phylum Chordata; class Actinopteri; order Scombriformes; family Trichiuridae; genus Eupleurogrammus; species Eupleurogrammus muticus. The sequence goes on from JAYKQN010000021.1 coordinate 9,981,359, forward strand.
CAACTAACAACAATCGGCTAGATGATTAATCTATCGAGTATCGGAAAGATTAATCAATTAGTTGTTTGGTTCATAAAATGGTGTAAAATGTCAATCACTGTTTCCCAATACTGAATTTAACCAAAAATATATTTAATGTCCAGACAAACAGTTGTAGTTTATACTTGTAGTTTATAATTTTTTTTTATACTTAAGAAACTGCAGTTAGTGTGTAGAGTTTTTCTCCTCTAAAATAAGAAAATATGGCAGCATGAGAACTTTTCTTTAAAAAAAAGTGTTATGTTGTTGGCTACGGCCACAGTAGCCCGTGTTAACTTAAGGAATAAAGTAGCAGCTAAACCAGAAACTTACTTTACTACTACTGCTGCTGCAGGACAGTGGTGTGATACATAAGTGTATAAATTTATAACTTTTTTTGTAAAATATATTTTGTGGCATAGATGCTTTGGTCCAGACTCGAATCAAGGTCTGCTGCTTATGAGGCAAGCACACTACCCCCTACATCACCACTGCACACCCATGAGATTTTACGATTTAATGATAATAATGAACAATACAAATACCCATTCAAACATGTTCACAAAAAAGGATACACACCATTGTGTCAACTGCAAAGTATATCTGAAAGCTGAGGTTGATCAAACAGTCAGAGAGATATGTGAGGTATAGACTGCCAGACTGAGAGATGCTCCTTGCTTTATAGATAGCTAAAGACTAAAGAAACCAGACAATCATCAGGTTTGAGAAGCTGGAACCAGATAATTTGGACATTTTCTTCTTAAAAATGCCTCAAATCCAATAGATAATTATTAATGTATTTAATATAATTTTGTAATTCAGAATATTAGCTACTGATATACACAATGTGAATGATCCAGTGTGAGGAAGCCGCAACAGCACTTTTCCACACTTTTCTGTGCATTATTTAATCTATTCTTAAAATCTTCATCACAGTCAGGCTGCCGATTATAAATGAATGCATCAGTATTTATTAATATTGCCTCACTTTGATCGCTGACTCACTGTCAAACATCAATGGCTGCTTTCTCTGAAACAGGCACATATAAAATAAATGTTGTCAAACCATAATAAATCACTTATGAGCAGTGTCACAAACAAGGTCACAGCGTCTGACTTGTTAAATGCCGACAACTACTCAGAAATGAGCTATGTTTTAAAGATTAACCTCTGTCTGCATCATTTGACCTATGAGATCTGCATATAATTGACAAAAATCACTTTGGTATTCCAGTGTTTTCGAAAGAGTCCACTGAAGGTCACAGAAAATTTAATATTTCCCTACACACTGTTTCTGTTTTTCTTATTCTCCTGAATATCTGGTGAAATAAAACATGTAAATTGAATCCATACGAGGAGGCAGAGAGCGAGGCAGGAGGCATGTGTTTCTGTCGATGACAGCAGGAGCAGATGCAAAGACTTTAACATAACACACGATGTTCCTCGTGATCCAAATAGCATCGAGGAGGAAAAGCAGTAAGAGAGAGAGAGGATTTATTTTAACTTTATTTTATTTCCTCCATCATACACTGGAAGATCAAGGCTGGAACAGTTGATGTTCCCGAAGCGAGAGCAGAGCTTCCTGTCTCTCTGCTGCACTGCTGACATCTTTGTTTCAACGGCACGCCACGAAAAACATTTCTGTGTGTGTTTGTGTGTGTGTGTGTGTGTGTGTGTGTGTGTGTGTGTGTGTAGCTTCAGAAGCTCTGAACTAGAGTTTGTGATTCTCATGCTTACCTATATGTGTCATAAATCTTAGGGTGTGTCACTACAGGTAAATAAAGTAAGGAATTTATAACTGATTTTAAATTTAAACTTCTCCATATTAAGATAATTGTTTTCTATTATAGGTTTTCTGAAATTTGATGTTTAAATATGCTAAAGAAAATATCAGTGGATTTGCAAAATGACCATTTTTGTTAGTTGATTAATCTATAATCTATAATCTGGGACCTGCTTCTTGAATCATTTATTTGTACATTTGTACATTTTATTATTAAACTGATTTTAATCCATTAATCAGTTATCACACTAGTTGGTGATAAATCATCATAGCTCTAACAACAGCACATTCTGAAACATTGTAGATAATAGTTTGTTCATATATCATTCAGAGTCTACTTTTTACAATACATTATTCATTAGAGCAACAAAAAAATATATTTTTCTTTTGATTGTTGAAAATATTTCTTATGTTTGGAGATGAAAAGACCTAAATCCCTCTCTAAAAACCTTTGACTCTAATGTCCGTGTAGACTCTCACTCATCCAGGTCATTGTATTGTCAAAGTAGTTAAATTGTAAGAAACTGGACTCTTTTCTTGGAGCTTGAAGACGTTTCAACTTTAATTCAAAAGGCTTCTTCACTTCTAGCCTGATGATGGTAACCAGCAGCTAGCCCTTTGACTCTAATATATCAACCACATCAATTCTGAACTTGCTTCATCTAAAGTTCCCATTTCTGTGCTGCACCTATTAGGTGATTAATCTCCAGCAATTTTGATAATAGATTTGAGCCATTTAAAAAAAATAAAAAATCTTTCACAAAAGAAATTCTCTGGTTTCACCTTCTCAAATATGATTATTTTATCGTTGCTGTATTCTTCTATAATAGTAAACTGTTGATCTTAGGCTTGTGGACTATTGATCTGGACATTTTAGGTTTAAATCTTCACTTATGAGAAACACCGATCAACATTTTACACCATTTATGAACCAAACAACTGATCTATTAATCTATACTATCAGAATAGTTTTTAGCTGCAGCTCTAGTATTTAGTAATAAAAGTGTAAAGTTTAGTGTAAAAGCTATTGAAGTGGAGATGTATGGCTCAGGTTATGAAAAAAAATATTTTGAAAGACCAGCTTTTACATATTTGCATTTTCAGTGTAAACAACCAAAAACAGACACGATGTCTCTTCAAATCCATATGTGACAGCATCATATCATCGTATCAACAACTAAAACACATCAACATATGTGTGTTTGGTGTCTCTCCTTCGAATAGTGTGTGTGTTAGTGTGCATCTGTCAGAGGGAGATAGAGAATAAACAGGGTTAAACAGGACAGAAGAAGCCTGTGATAGTGTCACCACAGCTTTTCTTTACATCACTATCTCTCTGTCACACACTCCCATCCATCTGTCAACACCACTGTAAATTATTCACCTTTCTCAGCTTTCTTTTCTTTGCAGAACTGCGGCTCCACTGTTTGTCTAGGCCGACAAGGAGAATCAACAGCAGACGTATAATTCATGTGTAAAGGACTGAAAAGAAAACACATCTGAAGTTGACATTTTGGTAATAAATGAAAAGAGACCCGGTACAGACCCTACTTGTTACTGCCTCAATCCCACAATTGCCTGAATTGTCTTGTCAAACCTTCAGGTGCATCTCATCAGGATGATTGACAGCTGGAGACAAAGAGAGGCGGGCTGACGGCAGCTCGACCAACAGAGCGACTGACTCACTGTGAGAAGGTCACAGCATCACGACTGGGTATTTCTGTTCAGGAGGAGAGGTGATTTACACACAGGTTTGTTGATGAAATCCATTCGATTGGAGACAGAAGCAACTGGGAAAAGTTACAGTGGAAATAAGAGGATGTGGTTTTTAAAGTTGAAAAGATCCATCTACATTATGTAGTCCCATACTGATCCTCCAGGGATTCCACGATGGAAGGAATTTTCTTGGACGCATAAACTAAATTAAAAATATTTCCTATAATTTCCTCCCAAGCAGATCTGTAGTTCAGATGGATGGACGAGTAGTTCTCCTATAGAAATGATGTCTGTTTAACTGATGAAAGTGTTTCACTGCAAACAGATCAACAAACTTTGAAGGAGATTTTTTTTTCAATAGATAGTGAACTAAGTATGGATAGTGCCTGACTTACAAATACAATAGGTCCTAAGAGTCTGTTCATAAGCTGAATTGCTTATATGTCATTCTATATTAAATATATTATTATCCTATTATATAGTATATAATATATTCTATATTATTTGTCATTTGAGGTAATGTTGGCAATCTCCATTGTGATTGCCTGGTGTTTTTTTTACCACTACCACTATCATCACTTGCCTTACGTGTTTTGCCACCACCAAAACCACTATCCTTTGCTTCATTAGCCCTGATCAGCAAAGTTAACTTGTACAGTAATGGTAAAGTATCGTGCTGACGTGTTGAGATGCAAAAGAGGAACTGAATGAGATGAGGAGATCCTGAAGAGCAGCATATTCCCTTCAACTAAATGACAATTATCAAAAATAATCATTATTTTTGGCCCCACTAACAGCATCCACTGGATAGCAAACAGTTGTGACGGTACATCCTTCCTTAACTTTTATTTATCACTGTATTCCTCTTTTATCAGACCACATGTTTGAAACCTTGGCTTAAACTTGAAACTCAAATTTGATAGGTAAGGATTTTTTTTTCCAAATCTGCAGTATTGCAAAACTTGAGCCATTTCTCTTGTTCAAGAATTTAGAAACTGTCAACTGCATTCATCTCCACCTGTCTGGACTACTGCAATTCACTATACATCAGAATAAATCAATCATCCCCCACTCACTTACAAACAGGCACCCGTCAAACACAGAATCCATTTCAAATTGCTTCTCTTCACTTACACATACATGAGTGGTCTGGCCCCCACTTACCTCACAGAACCCGTACACCATCGTCAGAACCCTCAGGTCAGGGTTACTGCTTGTCCTGCAATCATCTACCTGTGTTCTTTTTTCTGATATCCCCTGTTTGTATGTCAGCCCTCCTTTGGTACTATCGTTTGAAATATTTTCTGCTATCTATTTTATTTTATTTTAACAATCAATTTGTATCAATTTATTTTATAATGCCATTATTTTTTTATTTACAAAAATCATGATTTAGTTAGATTTTTGACACAAAATTTTAAATGGTGTAACCAAAAATTATACATCATAAATATTTAATCCACCTAGATTAAATAGGTTGATATGGTGGACACTATAAACTAGAAACTAGTTTATAGCGTAGAACAAGTTTTTAATTCTTAAAATCTTTAAGAGAGTTGAACTATCTGATACTAAGATTTTAGCGTTACTGTTACTGTGCATAAGTGTTTCTTTTTGTTTTCATAAATGATTGATATTGATTATTAGTAATTGTAAAGTACAGGTACATTGAATAAATAATGATTTATCTATCTGTAAAGCAAGGAGCATCTGTACCTGTGCCTCACATATCTTTCTGATTGATGGTCAGATCAACCTAAACTTTTAGTTTTAAATTACACTTGGCATGATATTGTGTGTCCTTTTTTGTGATTTTTTTTTGAATAGATATTTGTATAATTTTTTATGAAATGGTTTGGATGGATAGTCGTTATTATCACTAAAACTTAAACTCGCATGGGAACGTTAGGGTAGTGTAGGGGGTAGTGCACTTGCCTTATAACCACTCTCTACACTGTAGAGTGTGTAGAGTCTACACACTAGCTGCAACACCTAAATATAGAAACACATTCACAGACCCTCAGGAAATCCTAACACTATCAATTTATGGATAGATAATTGTCAAACAAGTTGTTAAAACTATGTGAAAACACAAAAAAGATCAATTATCATTTCACCATTTACTACACATACTGTAGTTTTCAGAGCAGTACGTGGGACAATCAAAAATCACATACATCCAATCTATCTACTTTTCTTTACCCATAAATACTTTCTATGGGCACTGCACTAGTTTATCTATACTTTCATTGTAAACTATATAATTTAATAGTAAAATAAGTTTGTAGGGGGGCGACACGGTGGTGCGGTGGGTAGCACTGTTGCCTCACAGCAAGAAGGTCGCAGGTTCAAGACCGCCTTGGGCCTGGGTCTGGGGCCTTTCTGTGTGGAGTTTGCATGTTCTCCCCGTGTCTGCGTGGGTTTTCACCGGGTACTCCGGTTTCCTCCCACAATACAAAAAACATGCTCAGGTTAATTGGTAAACTCTAAATTGCCCATAGGTGTGAGTGTGAGAGTGAATGGTGTGTGAATGGTGTGTGTGCCCCACGATTGGCTGGCGACCATCTGGGGTGTATCCCTGCCTCTCGCCTTAACGTGCTGGGATAGGCTCCAGCAGACCCCTGCGACCCCGAAAGGGAATAAGCGGGATAGACAATGGATGGATGGATGGATAAGTTTGTAGGGCAGCAACCATTCACATGGCTGCAGACCATCCAGCTCTAATCTACAGCAGCAGCAGCAGCTCCTGGATCAGTCGCTGCTCATGCGTAGTTCGGCTCCATCAGTTCTGCACCAGGTGAAATGAAATGACCTTTCCACTCAGATGTTTCAGACGAGAAGCAAATTGCCAATTTTGGATGAAATGAGAGGTCAGGATCTATTAACAGAAGCAGGTGGCGGATACGCAACAAATAACATGCTCCGTGGTGAAAAGTGTTTTTAAAGGCACCTAAATGATGTTATTACAGCACGTGGGTTGAATTACAGCAGCAAACAGAGAGGCTAAATGTTTTCACTGATATGATGCCTCCAGGTATTGATCAAACTCAGTCTGCTTGTTAATTCTGGTGCCCACAGGAGTCACTGGGCAGTGGAGCAAGGCCATGTTATCTTGATTCTATTACAGGCGTCTGCCAGCCAATAGACCTCTGACCCTTCAGTTTCAGGCTGGAAGCAAATTGCCAATTTTGTTGTCAGAGGCTGCTGAGCTGCACTTGTTATAAGCAAATAGCTGCTCTTTCCCCTGCAAACTGCTGACAAACTGTTCCAACGCCCACCGAGTGTTATCCGCTCCACCAAGGACCATCCAGACAAGAGCCGGGTCCTGTCGGATCCCTGAGATTTTATGTGAAGGGTTTAATCACAGAAGGGAAAAACAGCTCAACAACATGCAGCTACTAATCATAGGTTGTTGGATGGTTTAAAATACACATGCATATTGAAGCTGCACAATTAGTCGATTAATCACCAGCTATTTTGATAAGCTATTAATAGATATGAGCAATTTATCAGAAGATGTAATGTTGAAACTCTCTGGTTCCAGCTTCTCAAATCTGATTATTTTCTGGTTTCTTAATTCTTCTAAAGAATCCATAACTAACAGATTTCACCATGAAATTTCTCCTGTTAATTTATTACATTAGACAATGTTTTTTTTGTCTGCAAGTTCATCATCACTTTTTCATCTCATCTCATCTCTGCTCTGTTCCTCTGAAGAAGGTCGGACCTCGCCAGTCACATTTAGAATGTTCCCTGACAGCGATAAACCAGGACATTCATATCAAAATTCATTGACCCATACTTCATTCTCCATTTTAACTGAAAGGTCAGCAGTCAACTATCAGCCTGTTCTCTGTGGCTGACTGACAGTGGAGAGTAAGTAGGTGCTTTCACAGAGTAAGTTACAGCAGCCATTAGGGCACAGTGGACTTTTATGACTTGTTGATATCTGACAGTGTGACAGTATTTGAGAGGATAAAATATACGTCTACCCAACTGATTATAAAACAGAGGAAATTAAACCCAATACATCCAGAAGATATATTAGTTCACAATGTTTTTGGTTGTCCTGATGTTCATCAGGACATGTACATATTACATATAGTGGATTTAAATCCATGAAATGTCATTTTCCATTGCTCTAGGTAGCAAAACAAAAACAAAAAAAAAGAGTTAATGAATGTAGTGAGAGTTTTCTTCTGATAACTTAAGATCCAGAAATGTGTGGACTTGATATTTTATCTATAAAGCAAAGAGCTTCTGTCAGTCTTTGTCTGTTTGTCAGATCAACCTCAGCTTTTGATTGTAGCTTGGACATGGCACAATGGTGAGTATCCTTTTTTTTTATGAAATTTTGAATGGATATTCTGTAGTTGTGTTGCAGTGGTTTGGCAAACCTGGCTAAAATATTCTCCCCTCATCACTTCTTGTCTGGCTACTATATAATAAAAGAGTCACAAAAAAATTCTTACAAAGAAAAAAGGTTTAAAGCCTGTAGACTTATATATAACAGCATTATCCTGTAGCACTGTGTATCCTGCTACAGTGTAAAGCTCCGTAACACGACTCCTCCTCATGTTGCTTCACAGTGACAATTCAAAACTCCAGAGTTTCCTGCACCAATCATGCAGCCAACTTAACAAAAGTATTGTAACGTCTCACAAAAAAATGCACTGTGATGTTCGCTGGTCAGCTGCTGCTTTATTCCTTATGCTAACACAGGTTTACTACAAGACATGTTCACAGACCCTCAGGAAATCCTAACACTATCATCTAACATAACAGAATCTGGGCCTAAATTCATACAGTAACATGTCCAGATTGATACACTCTACAGGAAAAAGTACGAAATAAGACATTCATCATAAATCTATATTTTACTTATCTCAATGTATGTGCATGTCTCACCCAATTTACAATGTATCTATTAAGACTATGTAACATTCCAATACACAGCATTTAGCCAAACATGAAACTAAGTATATAGACTATTGAAAAATCTAGAAAGTTCCACTTTTCTAAAGGAATACACACTTCCTACAGGCACTGCATTAATCTGGTTGAAGATAATTAATAACCAAGATGTAAAAGAGCATATCATAGAGTTGTGGCTATAAAACTAGAGGAAAGAGATGAATTTCATGGAAATGGTTGGTGTAATGAAAGGACACAACTCAACAACATATTTAACACAGGACGAGTCATTTTTTAGACATTTTAATCTGGAAAAATGACATATTTTGCCTTTAAGTGGAAGTGTCTTCACCGAGAAACCTCAATCAATATTTGGCAAATGCAAGCGAAGACTTCACACATACTTTGAAGTCGTTTTTTTTTTAAACAGCGCCGAACCTGTTTCCCCTGAGATTAGAAATTTGAGACACGAGCACATCAGTCTAACTGCGGCTAAGCACGATGGAGTCTCTGACGGATCGGATCCACTCTGCTGCAGTTTGCCTCCTCAGTGAGCAGATTCATCCCTCAGCCCACAGCCAAAGATGTATCTCCCCTCACAAATTGTCCCTGCAGGAGCCGCCTGCGCTGACACTGGCTGTATATATGTACAAACACGTTCAATACTGTTCAAGAGGTGGAAGCTTCTGCCTGAAGCAATTAAAGAGTATTGAAAAAAAAAATCATTGATTATATTCACTGAAAAGAAGAAAAAAAAAGAAAAAGAAAAGAAATCACTAGAGGTAAAATCCTGTAATATGTATGCAGAATGTACAGGGAGTTAAAGTGAGTGAACTTTTTTAGATAAAGTCGACACCAGGCTGAGATTGGTTGTGTAGATCTTTGATTTTGTGTTGGAGAGACAAATGTTCTATTTACGGCTCAACAGCTTTTCCACCGCTTCAATCGTCAGTTCACTTGCACACTAAACTTTCTGCTGCCATTCCTCTTTCACACATTTAACAGCAGTGCATCTCGAATAATTACAATATGGTGAAGAGCTTTGTTTTTATTATCTATAAACCATAACCCTCAAAATTACAAGAAATGAAGGCTTGAAACATTTCACTCTATGTGTAATGAATGCATATAACATGAGTTTCACTTTCTGAAATGACTAACAGAAAACACGAAACTTTTTCACAACTTTCTAGTGTCGATGGTTGCTGACGTCAGTTCAATAAATAGTTTAACATCTCCTCCCTCAAGCTTCTCTTTGCAGCTCCAGAAAAAAACAGATTGTTTTATGTTTGTCTCATTATTAATGAGACAGACATAAATTTCCTCCAAATGGCTGATTTTAATGGCTGTGAGTCTATATTTATTACATAACAACCTTACAGACATCCTGATGGACATTTTTAAACCTTACTTTCTGAAAGCAGGCTGTGAGTGTTTCCCTGTGAGGGACCTTTTACATGTTGGTAGCAGCGTATCAATATATTGTGAAATAATAGCAACAGGCAATAACACAGACAGAAGCAAAACGTGTCCTAAATGTGCAGAAAATCTTTAAAAAAATGAGCTCCACTAATAAATCAACATGTTGCAAATGTTTGTCACACAGATTAAAAAAGCAGGTGATGACAAATCAAACAGCTGGACCAACAGCAGGAAAAGTTATTCTTGTTGTATTGTTATTGTTTCTCGATTATTGGGAGAAGGAGAATTCGTCATGACATTACGTCATAAGAGAAGCATGGATGTTTCCATGACGACAGTTAAGTTGACACCCAGCAGCTGATAATGGATAAATTACAGGTGAAGCTGTTGGTTCTGGGGAGAACATTAGCTACAGTTTTACATTAGCTGTAGCGTTTACAGCTACTAAAGCCTGCTAAAGAGGAGGAAGAACAATTTTTTAACATTACGAGCCCTATTGGAGTTTGACCACGGCGTCTCTCTCTCCATGTGTTTGGGAGCGATGCCGGCTAAAAGAGTTTTGAGAAGTCATCGTGCGGCTGCACTTCATTCACAGATGTTGACTTATCTCTTTCAAACTTCAGTGTAACATAATGTCACGTGACATGATGCACCATCTAGGTCCTTCATGATTTATTCATGAATCCTGTTTTATTAGCCAAAAGCCAGATTTTCCTATTATCTATACGCTGACAAATCCACCCCACAGTAATGCATTTATAGGTAGTAAACACGGTAATAACATGTTTACAGCGAGTAAACATCTCAGTAACATGTTTAGCGGTAGTAAACACGGTAATACCAAGTTTACAGCGGGTAAACATGTCAGTAATACATTCAGCGGTAATAACCATGGCAATAAAATATTTAGCGGGAGTAAACACGGCAGTTAAATGTTTACAGGGCAGTAACCTGTCAGTCACGGCTGTGGGTCAAAGGTCAATGACTGTTTAACTACTCCTGTACTTCCTCTTCTTTCCTTGCAGCCAGATTTGCTCTTTACTTATTTATCAAACATTAGCACAAACCCTCTGGCAGCTATTAACAGGCCATTAGAGCTTCAGGTATTGATCTGACTTAGCCTGGTGTGGTCAATAAAGCTCCACATGTATGAGAACAAACTTCAGCTTTAGACTTCCTAAGAATCTTCCGGGATCATTATACTTTCTTTTATGACTTTCTCCCTTTTATGTTTCACACAGAAAAAAAATGAGTTTCAACACAGAGTGAGAGGTTAGTTTATAATTGAGCATTAAACGTCAGGTGACTTTGTCCCTACAGTAAAGTAATGTTTCTGAAATGATTATATTCCTGCAACGCAGTGTGGATAATGAAAAGGATGAAGCTATTTTTCAACTGACAATTATTTGAAAGTACACTTCACACTTCTTTGGGCAAATCAAATATAATGTAAATGTTTTTCTGCAAAGTTTTATCAGTTTATGTCATTTTATATCATATTCTGATTCTTTGTCATGTAGCAGCAGTCACGTCACATTGTGAGAATACAGTTCTAAGTTTCTGACACAGCACTGAAAAAATACAGAAAAAAAAACAGGAACACATGCAGAAAGGTTCTTTATGTCTGGACACAAGAACTTAATGCAACATCAGCAATTAAAGATGAAATGATAAGTCAATTATTCAATAAGTTTAAACTATTACATTAATCACCAACTATTAATACTATTGATAATCATTTCATTGATTTGTTTAAAAGAAAATGTCCAAAGTCTCTGGTTCCAGCTTCTCTAATGTGATTATATTCAGGTTTCTTTAGTCTTCTATAAAAGCAAACTGATGATTTTTGGATTGTGGTCATTTTAGGGTTAAATCTTCAGCATTGGAAAACAGTGATCAACATTTCACACTATTTTATGAACCAATTGACTATCAGAACATTCATTGGTTGCAGCCTTACTAACCACCCTTATCTATTGATCATTTACCCCTGACAATATTGAGCATTGATGCATTTCAAAAATGACAAAATCTTTGTGCTGCTCATTAGTTCTCTTTTTACATATATTTTTACATGTGTACACAAATATTCATCAAGAATATGTGTCTATAATTACAAAAAAGATGTGTTTTGTGTTGAATGAAACCTTCTATGTAGGTCATTGCACTGCACAGACATAGAGAGGCTGACATTACGGCTCTCAGCATGACAATATTTACCTATTTAGAGCAGGCTCCTAATGTCACAGTTCATCATCAGACCTGTTTGCTGTGATCTGTTGTTGTTTTTTTTAAACCCGTATTCAATGATCTGTTGTATTTCTGATGCTGATGCAGCCACTTAACTAGTTGTGGATGCAGTTCTGCCTCTTCAGCATTCATGAGCAGCTTTCAACAGGCTGTTTTAAATGTTTCCCTCCACCTGCTCTCCGTTTGATGTGGAGCCACACTCATTTTTCTGGTTAAAAGGCCTTTCAGCCACTTCAGCGGCTGTTTACAGCCACATTTCTTTTGTCTGCTAGAGCAGCGATAGCAAATAAAGCCGCAAACACAGTTCATTGTTTTAAAAACCTGATAAGATTGTTAGAATGAAAATAGACTTCCAAATGAGACTTCCTGACTGCCAATATGTCTGTTAGGACAGGAAAACACCAGCTGCAGCCAAATATTTAATGGTGTTTGTCTTGTGGTTATTAATAATCTCCCATCGTCACTGACTCCTGTTCTCCAGAGATATTCACACCAGTGAATCTGTGAAACATCATTTCTAAAAGTACGAACTCCAAATACAAAAAGTGAGAGACCTCTAAACCAATCTGTGGTGCAGCACCACAGAAAGAAAACCAAGTGCCACCAATTTTAATTCCAATGTGATTCTGTCTTTCTCGATCACCCACACAATGAGTGAGAGGGAGAGAGAGAGGCCAGACAGATGAAACATGACATCCATCTGGATTTTAAGGCCCTTGTGGCACCTGAACATTAGGTGGAGGAGACTGATATCTAAAATAAAAATGCAACTACATATAATACTCTCTTCTTGTCAGTGACCATAGGCTGGACGACACCTTCCAATCAGTAATGAATTTTTCACCCAGAACATGACGTGACATTAATCAACCACACGCAACATGCTCGGACTGTTTCCAAACTTTTACCTAGCAAAATTATTTAGTTTGTGGTGTCTGAAGGCAGATAAAACACTCACAGCCTCCACGGATACTGCTGTGTTTGATATGCAGGGAGGACATATTAGAGGTAAAACGAAAAGGTCTCAGTGTCACTTAAATTCAAAAACAAAAAACCCTGAACTCTCTGACACCTGAAATGTATTGTGGGGGTTTGTTTATCTGCAGCTACAGTAAAAAGTGACGGTCTGAATGTTAAGAGCAGATTCGGCTGCCGGCTGACGGTAATGTCCCTACACACCGTCACACATCCAGATTACACTATCTGATGGAGAAGGGAGAAGTTCAGCTGGAGTTTCGCTGTGTATCTGATAATCACACTGTGTCTGCATCTATTACAAGATGAGGAATTGAGATGAAAATGGGCTCTCATGGAAATAATGCAGAGGCTCAACAGCTTCAGGGTGAATTTAGCTTCCAGCACGAACAAATCGAGTGTGAAAGCTTTTATAATATCAGCGGGTTGGAGGATGGTTTATATCTCTCAGTCTCTTTCAGACATACAGACCATCCTTCTAATGCACAATAATTAGATGCACGCTCTAAATATAACGTTGGTAGTCTTGTAGAACCCTTCAAACTGAGCAATATTTAACTGACATGTTAAGTAATTCTCTCTCTTCTCTTCCAGTAATTCTCCTCCTAACAAACATTCACACAGACACACACATATATACATATACATATATATAGTCACTGCATTTACAGAAGTTGGAGGGCAATGTTTACAAAAGACAAATGAGAATTTTACATTGCAGGTTGGTCAAAGGCTTGTGCTAATATTCTGTATATCAATATATACTGGTCATCATGTAGTAAATTATCATAATTTTGAATATGTTGGAGGTGACTTGATCGATTAATCACTTAGTGACCATCTATCAATGTCATGTCTCGTCGCAAATGTTAGGTTGTCACTCGTGTTGTCTTGCCCTGCACTTCCTGTTTTATTTTGAAATTACTCTTCCCCCTTGTGTCAGGCACCTTTGCTTCCTGCCCTTGTGTGTTTCCCGCCACGGTGATTGCCTTCCCCTGCCCTGATTGTTTTCACCTGTGCCCTGTTACCTCGCCTATATATTGTCTGTGTCTCCCCTTGTCCTGTGCCAGTTCGTCACGTCCCATGTGTCAGAGCCAGCGCCCAGCTCCAAGTCCTACCAGGTTTTGTTCTCGTCTACTGAAGTTCCCAGTCTTGTTTTGTCAGTCTTTCCCTCGTTATTTTTCCTAGTCCCGTTTTCCTCGTTAAGAGTGATTTTTTGTTTTCCTCGTTAGAGTGATTTTTTGTTTGTTCCTCGTAAGAGTGATTTTTTGTTCTCCTCGCAAGAGTGATTTTTTGTTTACCTCATGTTGAGTGAATCTTTTGTACGGAATCATAATAAAGACTTTTTCTTTTGATCGATCCGTGAAGAGTCGTGCATTTGGGTTCAGCCTCCGGCCCCCCGCCTTGTGTCAATCAATCTACAATCTACAAATATTTTGATAAATTGATGGATAGTGACTGTTGGTCTGGACATTTTAGGTTGAACAATTAATCATTTAATAGTTTCAATATTCAATACATTATAATACATACATATAATGCATACTATATTTGTTAGTTGCAGCCCTATAAGTGAAAACGTTGTGGCCTGAAAAATGCATGTAGAGCGCTACTCTAACATTTATATAAAAACATGAAAAATATCCAATATCAATACTGCTCTGAATAAAATATAAACACAGTTCGTCTTTGTTGAGTTGAACCAAAATATCAAAGATTTATTCTATGCAAACACAAAGCTTATTTCTGTCAACTTCTGTTTATGAATGTGCTTAAATCCATGTAAAAATCCTCTCCTTTGCTAAGATAATCCATCCACCTGACAGGTGCTGCAGATCAAGATGCTGATAATGCATTATGATCATTGCACAGCTGCCTTGGGCTGGTCTCTACAAAAGGGAAAATAACGGCAAAACAGAAGTGTTTGTGTTGTTGTTCAGGGTAGAACATCTATGAGTCACACCCTGCATAATAAACACTTGTGATCGCCTGTTGCTGAGATGATGAAGACATTCAGCAAATGGCATGTGTCATGTAAGGAGGAAAACACGTCGGTTATGCCGCAACGGGGGGAGATACGGGGATGTTTGCCTTGATATGCTCGCGTGGCTTTTGTTTTTTAACGTGACCTCTCCCCGCCTGCAGCGTGATGTTTGCTTCTCTGATGGTTGTTCTGATGCCGTTTGATGTCTGGCTGCCGCATTTTTCTGCTGAGTGATTACAAAGATTGTTTAATGAAAGGATAAATGGGGAGGGAGCTGGAATCGGCCGCGCTCACTTCCCCCTCTCACACGTGTACATTTAGCAGCGTGTACTCCCTTCCTCTATACGTCTTCATGCCACCCGCCGCCCGCACCGAGCTGTTTGTGCATGATCAAAGCAGGATAAAAAATAAACCTAAAACATTTTGAACTCTTTGAATTGCTTTACATAGTCTTTGAAGAACATGAGGTACCTAACAAACTGTAGCATCAACACTTACCATCTCAGGGCTAATTAAAATGGCTGCAGCACCTAATTAAGCCAAGTGAACCATGAACAGACAATAAACAGTGTCACACAAACACACACACAAACTTTTTTTTATCTCCCTGGAGGAAAAAATTATATCTTGGGCATCTCTGACAATTTTATTCAGTCCCTAATGAATTATTTTTAGAAGCGAGTCTTTTATATCGTAGGCCACTAACAAAACTAAAAGGATTTCTCTGGCCTTTCTTTTTTTTGCACCAAAATCTGGTGCCTGATTCTATTTGTGGTTTAACCTCCTTCAGGTTCCAAGTGAGCTGAGCAGTTACTTGAACATGATGTCACCAGGCTGCTGGACACTGATTGGCCAGAGATTTTTGTCACATGATGAGTCATGATGACCCTAGCAGCCGCCATCTTTAAATACCTGTATGAGAGATCAGTCACACTAGTGATAACGTATAAATTGACTTGGGAGGTGAAGACACTGCTGCGTGTGATTGTGTTTGGAATTAAAACAAACACGGATGATGCGTGTGGATAGGTTCATTGCTGCAGTTTGGCTCAAGTGTGTAATGACGACTCCTTCTAAAAGGCGGGTCCAGTTAATACCGACATATTTAGTTACCATGACCAATCAGTAACTGACAAACTAAAATATGTAACAAGACAGGAACACATGTTAGGTTCTGACTTACAGAATATTTTTTGAATAAGCATCTGAAATGTTCCTAGTGGATACAGTCTGGGCAGATTTAGGTCTTTGTTTCCCCAGAGATGATCCGATGAAGGTTCTTTTGGCAGACAGGAGGGCAAACAGGTTAAATGGAAATTGCTGTAATGCTCAAAAACCAACAGACGTGTTTACAGATCACCACAGGGGAATCAGGAGCCGACAGGACCAGAATAAAGTTGGTTAGAATGTACGAGCAGATTTATTTTTACAGAGCTGCAGAAGATGTGCAAAGTTAATTAAATATGAATCTGGCACAGTGAATCTCAGATGTAGCCGACTAAATTTGGCACACCTTATTTTTCGAGAGCTACTTGATCCAAGGTCAGTGTTAATTTTGGCAAGGATTTTTAATTTGGTCTTACATTAAAATTAAATTTAGTCAAAGTCACTTTTTGTTTTGCGTTAGCTGCAGTTGCAATTTGTCATGGAATAAAATTATGTTGACAAATAGCTATAATCTATTATCCAAGGCCCTGGTTCAAAAATGTGTCATCTTCATTCATTTAATATGGCAAAATATATGAATATGGGAAAGTTGAACTTGGAAAATGTGTCTGCTGGCATGTTTAGTTTCACTAGAGAAGAGATGTACAACTACAGTAATTACCACTTTTTACATTACTTTATGTTTACTGGAGTTACAGAACTGTTACTCCAACAATCAGGACTGTCAGCCAATAACACTTCAGTGTGCCACTTTTTTCTCTCTATGCTAACAACTACAACAAGCAGCAAGTTTGTGATTCAAACATATCATCTCTGTCACTATGTCCACATTCTACCAAACATTTTTACAGTAGAAGAATGGAAGGTTGTTGTGTTTCACCCACAAAACCTCATACCTTAAGGACAAAAGAACATCTACTTTGCCACTTCTATGGTTAAGGTACAGTATGTATGTATCTCCTGGCAGCATCTAGTGGCGATTCCGCAGCAGATTAGAGCCAAATGATGATCCAAAAACATGTAGGAGAAGCTGCTGTTAAAGTCCTTCTCTACAGTCATTGTTCTGAGCTTCTGTAGAGACATGGAGAGAAAACTGCTCCATGTGTAGATAAAAGCATCTTAGTCTAAGGTAATAAAAACAACTATTGCTATTTTATCTAATTCTATACTAAATTGTAACATAAGTTGAAGTTCTGGGAAAAAAATGTTAATGAATGAAAAAAAGCAGATTTGACTCTTGATCTGCAACAGGATGTGAAGACTTTCTCCAGCTAAACTCAAACATAGGACAAAGCTGCTATGCTGCAAATAATACCACACTCCATTCAAGAGTCTCGTTATTCACATGAGCCTCTTTCATGTACATGTGTATGGATCGTTTTTGTTCCTGATGAGTTGAAAGTGAAATGAGTTTTCTAATGAGGTAAAACCAACCCTGGACACAATTGTAAGCTGCTTTATTACCTCTGCCAAGAAGGTTATTTTCTAGCGAGATAAATCAAAATTGCTTTGTTGGATTTTTGTCCAATTTTTAGAAAATGTTAGGAATGGTACCATGAACAGATGTTTACATTTTGGTAATGATGAAGAGGAAATTCTTGTTTCTGGATCACTTTGAATTTTTCTTGACTGGTTACATTGCGGTAAATAGTCCTTCAAACAGGTGCCATTGTTTGGGACCACCTGGTGGTGATATCTTGTATCTGCCCCCACAGAGACTTTTCACACAACTATTTTGCTATTTGTAATTTATACCAGAATTTTCTGAAAACAAAAATACTTCATCTTCATAATAATAGAATAAGTAGATTTAGAAATGGATGATAAGGAAACTGTTTTAAATATGTCATGCAGATAAAAACAGAAGTAATTCCAAACTGTAACAAAACAAAGAAAGAGAACTCGTTAATAATTGATGAGGTCTATCTGACCCAAATTCTGCATTTATAGCCATGGGAGCAAATTAACTGTGTGGATTATTTTTCCAATAATAGATGGGAATGATGACTCTTTTTTTTTCTAGTGATGTGATTAGTCAATAATCTGATAAATTAATGATCTGATTAGTAAGTGGTCTAATTAGTTAGTGATCTGATTAGCCAGTGATCTGATTGGTCAGTGGTTGGGATGTTGACTAAATGGAAATGTTATCAGTTTCCATGGTGATTTATCACATTTTAAAGTGAGCAGGCTTAATAAACCTGATTTAAGCCCAACGACAGTTGGTGACACTATAAATCATTTTGAGTCATTTTAAAGAATACGTTTTCTGGTTCCAGCTCTTTTATCTGATTTTTTTAAACATAAATTGGTGACCTTTGGGTTGTGGACTGCAAAACAAAGCATGTGCAGCTTTGGAAAACAGTTGACACATCAATATTTTACACCATTTTATAAATCGTTTCAATAACGGAAAGATCAATCAAAACACTCGTTAGTGGCAAACTACTCCACACCCACCCACCCACACACACACACACACACACACACACACACACACACCAGATAGACACACTGCTGCCTGCTGTTGGAGTATCACTAAGTCACATCAAACCATAGAATATGAAAGCACACTTTCTGAACAGCGCACACACATGCAAACACACATGCATGCACATCATACACTCCTTGTGAAAGTATAAATATACTGGCTCTGGCTGATATTGGAAAAAAAAAAACTGACATCCTTTTGTGCACAAACCATCATTTCTTAAACTTCAAGGCTTCACACTTGATTTCTGGAACCATTGTGTTGTTTTTCTGTGGCTGCATTTGACTTGATTAACTCCAAACTGTTTGTTGGCACAATGCAGCATCCCGACATGATCCAAACACACACACATCACATGTTGGCTCTATTGTGTTTCTATGAAAGATGCTTTGTGTCTCCAGGTTCTCACTCACAACCACTGGTCTAAAAATCATCCTAATCTCATTAGATCACATCTCTGTTCGCTCAATGTGTCGGTCTGGACTTCTCTCTGTTGTAAATGCTTTCAGTGGGCGGGGCTCCTCCCTTTGACAGACAAACTCCTTAAGCCAATCAAGCTTCTTAAAGTCCAGTGGAGAGAACAGCTAAACTTCGCTGGTACAAACTGTTGTTGTTGAGGTGAGGTGATTTGTGCTGTGACTATCACATGAGAACATTTACATTGACGCTGAAACTATACATGTCATGCATCTCTAAAATATACATAAGGAATATATTTGTCATATTTACTCTTCTGCCTTCATCTTAAAAGGCTGCAGCCACTAAACATCCTGTAAACACACAGAAACCACGCAGACATGTTCCATTTCTATGGTTCTATGGTACATATGGTATGTATGTATCTGAAACACACACACAGACACACACACACACACTCTCACCGCTGATGCAGAGGCTGAAGCGGCAGAGTTCATCACACAGCGTATCCGGGCTCTCCAGCTCTCCCAGTCCTCCTCCTCTTCCTCCACCCCCCTCCCTCCTCTTCTTCCTCGGGGACATCCTCTTCACCATCTTCATCACGCGCTCCACTTTGTCCATCCCGAACAACAGCTGACGTTCACCTGTCAAGCTGAAGATCTTCAGAAATCTTTCTTTTTCTTTTCACTCTGCCTCCACTTCTCCTTTCCCAACTCTTCTGTCCTTTTGTGGAATCGTGTCAACTTTCAACGGCACTTTATCGTCTCTTCCTCTTTTCTCCTGAACCTCCAGGACAGTGGTTCCTCTTGCTTCTCTAGAATCCTTCCTCTTCCTCCTCTTAAGCTCCCAGTCCTCTTTTCTCTCCTCTCAGTGCAGCACTTCTGAGCTCAGGTTGTGTCCCGCTAACCCTCCTCAGCCACCCTCTGCCTCTCCTCTTCTCTTTTTATCTTCTCTTCCTCCTTCCTCCTTCTGTTCACTCTGATTCAGGCTCACGGTAAAAAAAACGATGAACGAAGCGACAAGAGAAGTGAGACACTAAGAGAAAATGAAGAGAGGGAGACAGGGAGAGTCTGCACATTTACTTCCTCCCTCCTGCCCCTCTCTCTCTCTCTCTCTCTCTCTCCACCCCCTCCCGCCTCCACCCCCTCACCCAACCTTCAAAACTCTCAGCCGGAGCTTCCAGAGAAAAAGGGGGGCGCAAAAAAAAAAAGCAACATTTTTTTAAAAGGCTCAGCGTGGTGCAATTTTCTTTTGTCTTCGCAGTTCTTGCTTCATTATCTGGTGCCTTCACACACACACACATACACTTTCACTTTTTCATTGTCTCACACACACACGCATACACACACACACACACACACACACACACACACACACACAGTGAGTGTCTTTCCACAGCAAACACCTTTAATCAATCCGTGTCTTCCTCCCTCACACTTTATTCCCTTCCTTTATTCCATCCTCCTCTCCTTTAATTGAATATATCCTCCTCCCCTTTGCTAAAAAGCGTTCTTCTAATCCCCCGATCGAACATCTACCGACACGATTCTCCCCTCCTGTCTCCCTTTTTCTCGTTTCAAGCCTCCATTTCATCCCTTGTTACCTCTGAATATTTTGAATATTTCCCTGCCTCTGTCTGTCCATCCTTCTCTCTTTTCTACTCTGTTCTCTCCCTCCGTTCCTCATCTGCTTTTTAATCTGGGTTTCGTGTCTCTCCATAATAAGCTCATCATCCTTTCTGGAGGAGAGGCCCCCCCCCCACCACATACACACACACACACACACACACTGTTCAAGTGGTTGGGCAGGAAACACACACACGCACACACTGTGGACTCTTCTGCTTAGCTCTCATACACTAAAGTACAGCCCCTATATGACACACACACACACACACACACACACACACACACACACACACACTGTGAACCCCAGGTAGCCATAATGAAAATTCACCCGGGGGTTTAGGACCTGCTTTTTAACCCTGACCTGAGTGGATCTCTACAGGACGTTTGATCCTGTGGGACATGTGACACCTGAAGAAATTGATTGAAGGCGGGAAATTAAAAGACCCCCCATGAAGATCAGTGAGTCTGGAGGACCCCGTCACCGAAACGGTTTCCAGGAACATAGGGAGGAACATAACATCCACCCAGGGAGGGACAATACATTAAAGTTATATTACTGGAAGATTATAAAAGTAGCTGTGGGTGGTGTGATGAGCTGAAGGTGGGAAACCAATGAAGCAGCAGACAACCATGATATAGCATTAGCATAGATTAAAGGTCCATATTTTACACTTCTCGTGTGTTTTATGTGACGCTGTGATGCCGCTAACAAGATATATTTGTGGTTTTAAGAAGCAAAAATCATCATCAGTATAGTTCAAACAAAATGAAACTTCTCTCTGCAGCTCAAACAGATTGTTTTGTGTCGGTCTCACTACTATTAATGAGCCTCTCCTTTGTTTTGAAACATAGGAGGTTTTTTATAGAACACATAGACCTTCTTAAAGTCACAAATATAATAAAATCTCACTCTTCTCACTTCACACTCTTTTCAGACATGTTTGAGGACATATAAAATTATTCTGCTCAGAACAATGTGTCTGATAGTATATATTTTTTCCTCATAAATAGTGCTAATTACCTGGTTAAAATCCTTCAAATTGCATCTAGTTCTTCTCCCTCATTAAAGATCCCAGGATCTAAATTTTCAAATATATTTAAACACACCAATGGAGGAGAGACACTGAATGGAGGGGATTTAAAAACACACTTTGGCATTTTCGGAGTCTTCAGTGAACTGCTGTGTTAGCTTCAGTCATAATTAACCCTCTGAGGTTCAAGCACTTTATGCACTTTGTTCATTTTTCATTTGCACCTGCAGATCCTGCATCTCTATGGAAACAGCACAATTATGGATTTCTGGGAGCAGGATGAACGCAAGAGCCTCTTTTGTCCAGTATAACACACACATGTAATAATAATAATAACAATAAAGGAAAACATGTGAATTGACTTTCTTTGATATAAATTAAAAAAATGAAAAATGTGGATCCTAAATACACATGTTTCCAAGAGGATAGCAAAACATGAGTTTTTCAACTGTGCTGCACCAGGAATATTTACACAACTACAGCCTGTGGGTGTTTATCCGTTAGAGCTGCAATGAATAATCCATTAGTTTCCAGCTATCACATCGATAACCAACTATTTATAACCATCGATTAATGATTTGAGTCATTTTTTAAGAAAATGTCAAAATTCTCTGGTTCTAGTTTCTCAAATATGACTATTTTCCGGGCTTTACCAAAAGAACCAAACAATGAATGGAATAATTGTCTGAATAATCAATGGAATCAAAATAATCATTAGTTGCAGCCGTAGTATCTGTGACTCTCTCGTGTCTGTTGCAGTTCAGATAAAAATATCCTGATGGTATTGTATATTGATGTTTTAGTCTATAAAATGATTCCTTTATGCTTTCATGTTGCACAGATGAGTCACTTTACTGAATCATTACCATACAAATGGGTGAAATTGGGAATAAGACACATCGAATTTATTGTTTTGATGAAGTGTCATCATTTTAAACTCAGACTTCTGAACTTTTCCCTGACAGAAGCACACGATGAGTTCAGGGACACTCAGAAGTTCAGTGATCTGAAGTTCAATAATATTTTCAGAGGTTCTCAGTGATAAGGAATGATGTTTTGATGATTTAAAAAAAACAAAAAAAAAAACATGCAGGTTTTGGGGTTGAGAGGGTTAAAACTGTTTGACCAAGTCATAAACTGGTGGTTACAGAAACTCTCATGTGACTCAGTATAACTTGCGAAGAACATGAAGGAGATAAGTGAGTGTGGAAAACGAACGGGTGAATCTCAAGAGTGTTTTTCCTTTGTGGTTTGGTTTCAGTTTTTTTTTTTTCTTTTTTTTGCTACTGCCTCTATCTACAAAGGAACTTCCACAATCTCCCGACAAGCAGTGAAAGTGATCTGAGCGAGTTTGGAAAAAGGAAAAGGAGGTCAGCTGCAGACTGGCAGGCTTCCTGAGCAGTGAAGGGACTGTCCTCCACTCACAGTACAACAACTTTAAAGAATTAGAAGCTCCGCAGGAGTCACGAAGACAGAAATAGACTCAATCCGGCGTTCGGCTTCGTCAGCGGGTTTCAAGACCTAATACCAGTTGTTTCTTCCTGACTACTGCAGTTAAAGGAAAAAATTAAACAGGACTAAAGCAGGAGCAGGTTGCTGCTTGGTGGGAGGAACAGGAACGACGTCTGCAGATTTATATTTTCATAAAATTCATTCCCAATGCTAATAAACACGAAAATACAGAAACATGATCTGGGATAAGATTCAGCTTCCTTTATTACTAAACATGTACAGAATATAATGGAGAATCAAATCCATCAATTCTGATAAGTATTGATGATCTTTGGGGTGTGGACTGTTGGTCTGGACAAAAAAAAGACATTTTGGGTTGATCAACATTTTACACCATTTTATGGACAAAACAACTAATCAATGAATCATTTCAATAACTATTTGGCTCCCTTGAACTTTGTGACCTTTTGCCACATTTCAGGCTTCAAACATAAAGATATAAAACTGTAATTTCTTGTGAAGAATCGACAACAAGTGGGACACAATCATGAATTGGAACACACTTTATTGGATATTTTAAACTTTTTTAACAAATAAAAAACGAAAAATTGAGCGTGCAAAATCATTCAGCCCCTAGATTTTGGTCTCATCTGACCAGAGCACCTTCTTCCACATGTTTGGTGTGTCTCCCAGGTGGCTTGTGGCAAACTTTAAACGACACTTCTTATGGATATCTTTAAGAAATGGCTTCCTTCTTGCCACTCTTCCATAAAGGCCAGATTTGTGCAGTATACGACTGATTGTTGTCCTATGGACAGATTCTCCCACCTCAGCTGTAGACCTCTGCAGTTCATTAAGAGTGATCATGGGCCTCTTGGCTGAATCTCTGATCAGTCTTCTCCTTGTATGAGCTGCAAGTTTAGGGGGACGGCCAGATCTTGGTAGATTTACAGTGGTCTGATACTCCTTCCATTTCAATATTATTGCTTACACAGTGCTCCTTGGGATGTTTAAAGCTTGGGAAATCTTTTTGTATCCAAATCCAGCTTTAAACTTCTCCATAACAGTATCTCAGACCTGCCTGGTGTGTTCCTTGTTCTTCATGATGCTCTCTGCACTTTAAACAGACCTCTGAGACTATCACAGTGCAGGTGCATTTATACAGAGACTTGATTACACACAGGTGGATTCCATTTATCATCGTTGGTCATTTAGGTCAACATTGAATCATTCAGAGATCCTCACTGAACTTCTGGACAGAGTTTATTGCACTGAAAGTAAGGGGGCTGAATGATTTTGCACGCCCAATTTTTTCGTTTTTTAATTTTAAAAAAAGTTTAAAATATCCAATAAAGTGTGTTCCACTTCATGATTGTGTCCCACTTGTTGTTGATTCTTCACAAGAAATTACAGTTTTATATATTTATGTTTGAAGCCTGAAATGTGGCAAAAGGTCACAAAGTTCAAGGGGGCCACATAGTTTCACAAGCCACTGTATAATGTTCCTTTATCACTAAATAACTACAATATGTAATGGAAAATTTAATCATTTAATTGTTCTCGGTACAAATCAGCATCTTATTCTTTACTTTCTGTTAACTCAGCATAGGTTTGTCCCAACGCCTAAACTTACTTTCAAGGATAAAATTGACTTTCTGATATATTAAAATAACAAGCTCATTAAATAAGCATCATTATGTATATGTAGTGTGTTGTAACAGGCACAGTGCTGGTGGAGCAGCAGGTGACAACCCCCCATAAAGGCAGCTAACGGAGCATCGCTGAGACTGGTATTACTGCTGACATCTGGAGACGTTAGAGTTATGACCCAACAATTTATGGCAACTGTCATTATGTGATAGAGTTTAATAGCAAAAGGGCTCCATAATAAAAGATGTTTACTTTAAATCCATCTTGGATGCTCACCAAAATGACTAATCAATGAGCTTCAGAGAAATGTAGAATTCCTAAGGGATCCGCAGAAGACACACACACACACACACACACACACACACACACACACACACACACACACAGGTTCTAAAAACTACTGGCTTTCTTCTTGAAAGGGTCCAAAGGGATGATTTTTGATGCCAGGAGGGTGTTCAAAATTTCATAACAAGATAGTATAGTTTGTCTTTCGTGTCACTGGTACTCTACATGAACTGCTTATGAAACAGTCTCACCACATGTGGGCGGGAAACAGCAGTTCAACTTGATATATAGTAAAGCTTACACACACACACACACACACACACACACATAAAGACAACCAGGTAAGTACATTCCACAAAGCTAAACAGGAGGAATTCCAGAGAAACTTTATGTAACAGAGTTTTAATGGGTCAGAGCTGAGGAGACATGCACGGGACATTTCTCAGCACGACATCAGTGTATCATGGCTCCTCAGGAAATATTCCAGATGTTCAAAGATTTCCGATTAGCTTTAACAAGAGGATCCAGCTGTTTTATGTCAGAGGGACGTGGTGAAGGAACATTTATTTTCCATAACTGTTGTTTGCTCCAAGAAAGACTGAAGAATCCGTTCAGTTCTGTTTCATCATGGTGACTCGGGTGATTCTGATCCTGATTCCAGTGATTGACTGGAAGTTAATCAGATCAAACTGATGTTGATTTACCTTCTCTGATGTCACAGTCCTCAGGAAGAAATAGTCACTATGCATTAATAGTCAAAATGGAAACTGGAGAAATGGCTCCTACACATGATTGTATTTCAAAATTCTCTTTGTAGATATTTTCAGATCATATTGAGTCTTTATTATTTTCCCCATATATGTTGTTTCTTTTATAAATACAAACTAAAAATGAGTTGAAAAAGTTAACTCACACGACAAGAGGATTTGTTTTTCATATTAGCTGTTTAATGACATATTGTGCTTTGTACCAGTAAAGTGTCAAACAGCCCCTAATTAACTGCTGTGCACATATAAATGTATAAATAGATTTTCTATGAGCATCTGGATGTGTGCAAGTAAACGTACAGAAACAGAGAAAGAAGAGGAGGAGAAAAATACTACATTGATTTAGCTCTAGAGTGTGTTAGTGTCTATTTTTAACATGGAAAATAGACATATCAAGAAATGGTGCATCAACATAATCGTGATGTTCACAATGTTCATCCCTTTTTCTTTAGTATTAAAAGGTAAGATGATGAAAAACCAAACACTTCCTGACATTGATTTTTCTGGCTTCGCACTATGAGCAGCAGTTTTAATAAGTTGCTGGACCAGAAGTGTCAAGCATAATAGAGCCTAGAGGAGTTAGTTAAATGTTTATGGGGCACAAATATGTCATTAATGCCTGTTCTATCCACAGTTTCCCCCACTGAGCTGTGCAGCCATAGAATGGATATGTCTGCAGCAAAGTGTGGCGCTATAAATGTAGAAACCTTCAGGACTGATGTGCAGTGCCAAAACAGTCTGAGACTAAACAGATGAGAGTGAGTAAAACTCAAGAGAACATTTGAAGGCTGCAGTTCTTTAAAAAGATGTTGAAGTGCATGGGTGCAATAACAGCTTAAAAAACATCCTGAAAACATGATAAATGGAGTTGAGGCTGCTTCGCGTTCACCTTATGACAAGGTTGACGTCACCAGAGAAGGCTGCGAGTCGTTAATCAGAATCTGTTCTTTAGAATTTAAATAATAATTAATATTAATAAAATATGCTACACCAAAAAAACAAACTTAAAAATAATGACTTATTTAGAATAAGGTCAATACTCACTATATACGTATATATAAATATATACACACAAACTAGTCTAGTACATTACATGCCACACAGTTCTTTACTTCACTTCTAAAATATAATCATTATTTAACTGACTAACAAAAGGCTCACATTGTCATAGGTTTTCATTATATCAGAGTCATTGTCCTGTCCATCAGTTTCTCCCACCCACTCCCTTGCTTTCCTACGTTCTTTTGTTCTGTCACACAATGATCCAATGAGCGGGATTTTACTATAAGTGATAAATTATAATTTAGTGCAAACAGATGTGTCGAAGTGACAAGTGTTGACAGACAGCCTGGATAAATTTGCATGTTTCCTGAGGCAGATTCGGGCATGATACTAAAAGAGAGAAATCACTGAGATAATTAACAGCAGACAACCCATTAAACGTCTTATCAGCATCTTTGTGAACGTGGCTGTTGACTCGGTGAATGAGGCAGGGACAGGAAATATTCACAATTCAGCCCTTCTTCCTAAACTGGAACAGAGCTACGGGTAGAAGCGTCGGGAATATTCTGTGGAATGAATAATCTCTTCAGGATATTGATACTTCCACTCCACTAGATCAATGACCACACACACACACACACACACACACTATGGATTTCGTTTTAAAACAAGGAAACTACTACTATTGTAGCTGTTTCCGAGGTGTCTGCAATTTTCCTAATCTTGCATGTTAATCTATAGGTTATTGACATGGTGAATGATGAGTTCGTTGGTTCAGAAGTAGTATAAATAATTGAACCTAAACTGTCTTTTTGGGCTAATAATTAATTTTTTTTTAAATAGTTGGCTATTAATTTAAAGTTTCATCTAATCAAATATTTGACTGATTGTTGTATCCATAAAATCTTGTACAATATAGCAGCTGGTGGATTTAATTTATAGTGGCCAGCTGCTAAATGTCATTAATCCTTATGTTGAAAAATTTGTATATTTGCATTTTTAGACCAATGTTTAATAATTGTGCTAAGCCGGATAAAGCATGGAATTTATCACCCAGTAGATGAATGTTCTCTCTGAATTGAAATATAGAGTCTAAACAGGCATATTTTCCAAAACATTAGAGCTGTTCTTTTCTGTGTTGCTAATTTGGGATGAAAAATAGCCTAAGGTCATAGATGCATGATTCCTCTGGGGAGGTTTGACTAATTATCAGGAACTTTATTAATTTTCCTTTTAATAATTTATCCAGTTGGTCTCCTCAGCTGTGACTGAACCAGCGTTTTTGTCCCAGTTTGTCCTGCAGCGTTCAGCTTCTGCAGCGCTCGTGCTCCTGTCCCCAGAGTTTGAGCCTCGTTTGGACAACTCACGCTCCGTTTTCTGCGTCAGTCATCCAAAAGTATGAAAAGACCCAATGCGTTCAAGGCCAAACAACCAGGTAAATACTCCCCTCATAGCTTAAGAGGAGGAATTCCAGATAAACTTCATGTAACAGACCAATCGCAGCTTTAATGGGTCAGAGCTGAGGTTTGTACGGGACGTTTCTCAGCATGACGTCACCACACACACACACACTCTCAAAACTGTATATATGTATTTTTACAAAGCAAGAGATAAAAAAATAGGCTGTGTTCCTGACAATTTAAGCATGTTTTTCTTCTTTTTTTCAGTTTGACTATAAAACATTTGCAGACATGAGGAGGAAGTGTGATAGGAAATAATAAAGAGGCAAATGGAGAGAAAACAGCGATAGTAAAGCCTGTAGGGGAAAAGGTGCAAGCAGGGCCCTAAAAGCACTGATGGAGTGGAAGGGGTCAAACAGATGAAGAGGATTTGGGGGAATAGTTTGTTCTAGTTTAAAGTCTATTTATGTTTCCTCCAGCTGCCATTGATGAACTAGGAAAGAGACGCTGTACAAAACCAAAGAAAAACCAGTGCAGTGTCAGGATAAGGTGAGAAGTGCTGGCGTGGCATGAACAGCTGCTTCTGTGGTGGTTTGTTAGGATAACTGTTAACTCCAGGGTCCAATAAAACCAATGTGTTAGCTTTGTTCATCCTGAACAGGCTGTTTAAACTAAAGCTTCACCTCGATGTGATTAACATCACAGGCGGTGAAACATTCAGTTTGACTTAAACTGATTTTAAGCATCAGGAGTTAGACAATACAGACTAAAACAGACAGAAGGACAAGAAGGAGGAAGGAGGAAGGACAAAGAGATTCTTCCTAGTGTGAATCATATTACTTTTTTGGAATCAAATATTAACCCAGGTGCATGAATAAGGAAACAATCTTTGTTTCTTTTACAACACAGACCGAACTGCTTCAGTTGTGCTGAGAACATGGTTGCAGCAGTGAAAATAAAAAATGACTATGTAAGTGTTACTGAGCAGTTTTTTTTATTCACATAAGGTTATTGGTACTAAATGATAGTGATACTGAAAAGCTGCTGTTGGACTTAATCAAGCTCTTTACTTCATTTTCCACAACGATAAGCCTCTCATATAAGAGACCTTCAAAATAAAAGCCTGCAGCTTCCACCTTCCAGTTTATTTCTGCCTGCTCAAACCAACATAAGAGAGTCAGAGACAAACCATGGGTGGAAAAATGAGAAATTAAAACACTTTTTAATGTACAGCTTTAAGAAGCATTCATCAGGTCTATCAAAATGTACATTTTGTGTTCATGTTGGTTTCTTGTCATTTAAAAGTCCACATTGTACCATTTATTTTTACAAAAATTACACGTGCGATTCTTAACACTAAATGTCAAATGAATTATAAAAGTTTAAATGTTTATTCCTCCCTGAATATAAAACTAGTTGATTGCATGTGTTTTTAATGTTTTTTTTTTTTTTAGGATGAAAACATAATATTTTTGGCATTGTCCCATGATCAGGTTACACGAGTAAGAGGAACAGAAATAATGGTTCTGTGAATACGAATATCCTGGTTATACTGGATTCTCTCAAATGTTCTATTTGCAAATGAGCACAGTAGGTTGATTTACATCTTCTAGATTTATGGCAAAAAAGTCAGGTAAAAAAATGCTAATTTTGTCAAATAAATACAAACAAAAACTGCCTGACACGAACATGTGGTCGTTCGCACACATGTTGAGTTACACACCCTGCAGTACTCGCATGCAAACAGATGCTAAACTTTGTGCGATAAACAAGCGGCTATCTCTGTGACACAACCACACACCGACACACTCGCACTCACACACGTGTGCACGAGGCGTGTGTTGCCATGGGTGATGGGAATGTGTCAGTGATGTGCAGAGAGGAAGTTAAATGGGTCACAAGAGGAGCAGAGTGGTATGTTCAGCAGAGATAATGTTCAGCTGTCTGTCATAAAACACACACACACACACACACACACACACACACACACACACACACACACACACACACACATAGGGTAAGTTAAAGAATTTAGTGACAATTAACAATAAAGTTGTGCAAAAATGTGTTTTTGAATAGAACTGCAACCGTTAATTGATAAAATTCCAACTATCACATGGCAAATATTTTACAATATATTAATTGATTTAACATTGAATCTTCAATTTTGGGACACAATGATGAATATTTTACACCACAGTATGAACCAAACAACTATTTGATTTTTTGTGAGCTATTGTATCCCCAATGTCTATGTACTATAGGTTGGAGGGTTGAGGCTCCTTCACTAAAAAAGT
Source organism: Eupleurogrammus muticus (assembly GCA_036785175.1). Classification (NCBI taxonomy): domain Eukaryota; kingdom Metazoa; phylum Chordata; class Actinopteri; order Scombriformes; family Trichiuridae; genus Eupleurogrammus; species Eupleurogrammus muticus. The sequence goes on from JAYKQN010000021.1 coordinate 10,012,008, forward strand.
CCCACCTATAGCATCCATTTTTCTATTCAGTTTAAACTGCAAATGTTCCCAAATAGGAAACAGTTTTGACACTTTTCTACCGTCTCCTGACCTGAATACGATGTCTCTTTGCAGTTTGTATCTTCGAACTATTTTCTGAATTCCCCAAATCTCCTGAGCTTTTCCAGCATGTTTTGTCGCTTGCAGCCTTCTCTCTTTCTCTCCGTTTTTTGTGTCACTCCAGGCTGAGTAGCTGTAAACAAATGTGAATGTTTGAAACAGTGATCAATGTTTTACGGCATTTTAGGAACCAAACAACTAATTGATTCATATTTTCTTATATTATTATTATTATTATTATATAATTATATCTTGTATTACTTATGTAATTGAGCAATTACAATAATACTTCATAGTGGCGTTACATCCACTATTGCAGCTTTGAATAATAGAACAAATGGGTAAATTTGTTAGTAATGTCCCTCACATAATTATTCTAAAATCACAGGAATACTTTGGTCCATCCACCATCAGGACACTGGCATTTTTTACCTAAGTGTTTTCCTTCAGTTTGTCCAGATGCTGTAACCACAGGAACTTTCCTCCAGACAGAATCATAAGACTGAAAAACCTGGTATTAAAAAAAAATGATTCCTCATCAAAGGTAAATTAATTCATTTTTTGACTCTTAAAGCTAAGAAACAGAGTGTGAAACCTAAATCTGATTGTACTTGCAATCAAAAGACAGAATAAACTGTTCACTAAATTCAAATTAGTCCCACTGAGAATTTCAAACTCCACTAAAACGCCACAGGCCATGAACAACCCTCACTTACATGTAGTTGTGTGTGTGTGTGTGTGTGTGTGTGTGTGTGTGTGTGTGTGTGTGTGTGTGTGTGCGTGTGTGTGCGTGTGTGGGAGAGTTTAAGTATGCCCCCCAGGCATGTTTTATGATATATGTAAAACACTCTGCTTTGAATAATAATTTGTGTCTGATATATATTTTTTTTACTACAAGAAAAGTTGAATTTTGTGTTTTTAGCTTGTTTAAAATACTCAAAGTCCTTAAAGCATGAACCGTACATTAGTTAGAGATTAGATAATACATTTTACAGTGTGTGCAAGATAACTATTGGAGTAGGATTGACTGTCAAACTATTTGTGGTGACACAAATCCTGTTTGTAGGCCTACCCCGGGAAAACATGATTTTCAAAAAGCTCAAAGAAACTTTCCACTTTCCGCAGATACAAATGTTTCTGGTGTTGAATTCTTTAAAGAGAAGCGCAAACATTCAACTGTAGGAACAGGAAGAAAACCACACTTTTGCCTGGAGAAGGATTTTAATTAATTTTTTGTGGTTTAATAATTACAAACATCAGAATTAGTGGATATGAATGTGCTGGAGTATGTTTTAAATAACTGTGGAGAAAAATACAATAATATGTTTTGATGACAAGAAACCACACAGACACAGAAACTGTAATATCAGTAAAATTAACAGCTTAAGCTTTTAAACTGAAACAAACTCCATACATATATATATATATATATATATATATATATATATATATATATATATATATATATATATATATATATATATATATATATATATACGGGCGGCACGGTGGAGCAGTGGGTAGTGCTGTTGCCTCACAGCAAGAAGGTCGCAGGTTCAAGACCGCCTTGGGGCCTGGGTCTGGGACCTTTCTGTGTGGAGTTTGCATGTTCTCCCCGTGTCTGCGTGGGTTTTCACCGGGTACTCCGGCTTCCTCCCACAGTCCAAAAACATGCTCAGGTTAATTGGCAACTCTAAATTGCCTGTAGGTGTGAGTGTGTGAGTGAATGGTGTGTGAATGGTGTGTGTGCCCCACGATTGGCTGGCGACCATCTGGGGTGTATCCCTGCCTCTCGCCGTAACGCGCTGGGATAGGCTCCAGCAGACCCCTGCGACCCTAATGAGGAATAAGCAGGTATAGAAAATGGATGGATGGATGGATATATATATATATATATATATATATATATATATATATATATATATATATATATCCATCCATCCATTTTCTATACCTGTATATATATATATATATATATATATATATATATATATACATATATATACACATACATAGAAAAAGGTTAAGTGTGCTAAATATGAAAATTCTTCCAGTTGTTTCTTTTAGTAGAAACACAGATCTGCAGAGGTTTATTTTAGTGGTTTGAAGTACCGTGACTCACGCTCAACCACTGTCACTCTGGACTTTTTCTAACCTAATGTTGTGCTTTAATTTATTTTTTTAAAGGAGAACAGCAACAACTAATGGCTAGAATGTAAAAATGCTAATATGAAAAAAAATTTCTATTCAAATCCAGGCTATTTTATTACTTGGCTTGGATTCTGAATTCCTGCTAAATGTGCAAACAGACACAATGCAAAGATTATTTGTCGTGGAGGCACCTGCGGTGTGTGTATGTGTGTGTCCTGAGGAAACAGTGATATCTGTGAGGCTTTCAGGAGGCAATGACAGACTTTCTAATTAACTCCATGCTGGGTGTTGTGAGGGCTAATTAATTAACACAATGACCTACAGACTTTGAAAATGTGTGTGCGTGTGTGTGTGTGTGTTTTATGATGTATGTAAAACATTCCACTTTGAATAATAATAATTTGAGCCTGATATATTTTTTGTCCTCACAAGAAAAGTTAGTTAAAATAAGTGAAGTAATGTCTGAGCATCAGAAATCACTGCTGTTACCAACCTGAATCACCCAACATGATTCTTGCTGTGATTAATAGCGTATTAAACCAGGTCACCAACAGGCTTACATCATTTAACCCACAGAGGTCAGAGCAGAGTTTCTTGTAGCCACCATGTTAGACCCCTGACACTCAAATACGTAATTTCTACAGACTGTTTTCACCAGGACTTTCCAGGTCATTGTGTTTCCATCAAGGATGAACATAGACGGGGTTACAACATGCATGTGTGAAACTGCAGTGACGAACGTCTGCATTTATTTACATCTACTCAGCTTGGAGTGACATAAAGGAAGTAGAGAAAGCGAGAAGGCTGCAAGTAACAGAAAATGCTGGATAAGCTCAGGAGATTTGGGGAATTCAGAGAAAAGTTCGAAGACGAGAGGAGACAAACTGCAAAGAGACATCGTATTCAGGTCGGGAAACTGTAGAGAAGTGTCAAAAAGCTGTTTCCTATTCGGGAACATTTCGTTCACGTTCAAACCAGATGGAAAAATGGATGCTATTTAAGAGATTTGAAAGAGTCGCCGGGGACTTTTTAAGTGAAGGAGCTTCAAGCTTCAACCTTCCAACCTACAGTACAAAGACAATGGAACTACAACTAATAAAATATTCTGATAAAAAGGGATTAATCTATTGATTGAAAGAATTAAATAGTGTAAAATGTTGATCACTGTTTCCCAAAGCTTAAGATTCAACCTATAATTTACTATTATAGAAAACTAAATCAACCAGAAAATAATCAGATTTGATGAAGCTGGAACAAGAGAAATTGGATGTTTTCTTCTTAAAAATGATTCATTGATTTTTAAGATGGTTGGCAGTAGTTAGTAAGTAAATTAGTAGTTGCCAACTAATCGATTAACTAATCATTGCAGCTCTAACAGACATATTCAGAATGTTATGTAGCACAGAGCAAAGTTCATGTGAAACAGAGATGCAGAGTGTGATGATCCAGGGGAGAGAAACAGCGATGTGATCTTATTAAGAATTTAAAATTCCACTGTCACTGGTGCTGATTACCAGGACTCAGCAGGAAACGTCGCTCCATCACAATCATCTCTGCATAGCAGGAGCATTTACTCACTGTTAAATAACCGGCACACGCCGCGCTGCTATGTTCACAGCTAACGTCAGGAATCTGATTATCATTCATCTACGGGAGACAAATGAATTCTTGTCTTCAAAAGAAAACCTTTGCTATCTTACTTACTGTAAGTAAGTAACTGTGACTGTAAAAAAGTCACTGTTTTGTGGAGAGTTTTTTTGGGGGGAAATGTCAAGGACACTGGTCCATTTATCGCAAACATTCTATGAAGAACATCAGCACAAGTGGAGCTAATGGTTCATTTTTATTTAGTTCCTCCAGTAAGTCAGCATGACAACTAATAACAGCTCTGGCACTGAAGAGCAGAACACAACGCAGCTCCTATTAATGCTTTTTATGTAAAGCTGCGTTCAGCAGTAAAACGGCCTGTATTTCCTGGAGGAGATTGATACGGGGCAAAATAAAGAAAAGGAAAAACATGAAATTCAGTCCATATGTAAAATCCTTTCGGGAGTTAAGGGAAAGTCTCTGCTGCGGAGGATAAAGTCACACTGACAGATTCCTGCAGCAAAGAAAACATTTCAGTGACTGACTTTAATAAACTCTGCTTTACCTCAGTTTTGTTGTTATTTGGAAAAAAATGTTCTTCCTCAATTTGGTCGGTGGACTCATTCAGGTACAAAGTATATAAAGTAACTTGATTATAAGAAATTTGAGGCTAAAATGTGAATAAAGCAGAACTCATGTAAACCCTATACGTCTATTACCTTAATCTGGTTATGCTCATACATCAGGAACAAAGCTGAAATGCTGTTGAAGCAGGTGAGAAGAGGCAAAGACGTTCAGATCTATCAGCATGAGCTTTTTATCTTTCCACTAAGGCCTGGGGAATCCTCCATGCAGAACTGGATGTGTTTGCAGGGAATTTTTTTTCTACAGGATTATCAGACTGACTAACAGAGGGTGTTCACGTCTGGACAAGAACATCATGGAGGTTTATAATTTGATGTTTGTTTAATATTTTAACCTATCTATGATCATTGTCCACATTTCTCTCTCTGAGTCTCTTTCATGGTGGAGTCTCTCTCTCTCTCTCTCTCTCTCTCTCCCTCTCTCTCTCTCTGCTTTGAGGAAACTCCAGCTGGCTCTGTGAATGACTCGCCCACCTGTGGCGAGCCCTCAATATGCTGTGCGCGCTTCTCGCCATCCCGTGGTGACGATGATCACACACCAGGTTTTGGCTTGCCTCAGAACTCTCACACACACACACACATGCAGATCTTCACTCCAGCACACGTGTGTTTGCCCTCACCGTTCTAGTCTCTGCTTGTCAGTCTGTGTTGCAACGATTAAGCTGAACTACACAGCTATTGCTCCGCTTGGCTTCGACTGGGCCTCCTGCCTTGTGGTGATTACTCCGGTCCATCTGGGATTTAATCCAGAATTCCCACTGCTCTGGGGATTTCTGGAATACCATCCAATTTAGAGAGGTGGAATCCAGAAAAACGGAAAATTATTAAATGCATAAAATATCTGTATTTTTGATGTTTTGTCATTGCATCAGTTCAGCTGTTTTTCACAGTAGGCAGAAAACAGAGTGTTTACCCCTGTAGAGCAGTTCTGAGCTGAGAAAAAAACACTAACAAAACAGAGAGGAATAATATTTTTTGGGTCCGGGAAGCTGCAGTTAACCAAGAACCTCCAGCTGGTTTATACATCAGACCCACATTGAGACAGCTGAGACGTGTCCTGCAGAGATTTAGAAGCAGATACTTCACAGTCAGCAGGATCAGTCATTTAAGACCCATATTTTTACAAAGATTCCACAATAACAGCAGAAAAACTCCTCATATTTACACCTGGGATTCTTATATGGAACCCAAAAAGCTTGTAAAACACTGTGTGATGCTCGATAGCAAAACTGGAATCAGACACTTGACCTGTGATGCAGCAGCATTGTGGTCTAAAATCTAAACCGTTTGTGTTACCATGTTTCTGCAGTAGGCCATATTGGACAAAACAAACAATGACTCTAGAGAAGGATTTTTTTGTCTTTTTGCAGCTGCTGTAGGTGCTTTTACATGTTGGGGTCATCACTTGATTGTAATCTGCAAATTCACCATTAGATGCTGCAAAAAACACAGAACTACAAACTGTACCTTTCATACAGAAACTACAGACTGTCCCTTTAACACATAAGTTACAGACTGCTGCTTTAACATAGAAACTACAGACTGTCCCTTTAACACACACGTTACAGACTGCCTCTTTAACACAGAAACTGCAGACTATCCCTTTAACACATAAGTTACAGACTGCCTCTTTAACACAGAAACTACAGACTATCCCTTTAACACATAAGTTACAGACTGCCACTTTAACACAGAAACTACAGACAGTCCCTTTAACACAGGAAATATACACTGTTCTTTTAACACAGAAACTACAGACTGTCCCTTTAACACATTACTTACAGACTGCCGTTTTAAGACAGAAACTACAGACTGTCCCTTTAACACATAAGTTACAGACTGCCTCTTTAACACAAGAACTACAGACTGTCCCTTTAACACATAAGTTACAGACTGTCTCTTTAACACAGAAACTACAGACTGTCCCTTTAACACATAAGTTACAGACTGCCACTTTAACACAGAAACTACAGACTGTCCCTTTAACACACACGTTACAGACTGCCTCTTAACACAGAAACTACAGACTGTCCCTTTAACACATAAGTTACAGACTGCCACTTTAACTCAAAAACTACAGACTGTCCCTTTAACACACACGTTACAGACTGCCTCTTAACACAGAAACTACAGACTGTCCCTTTAACATATAAGTTACAGACAGCCGTTCTAAGACAGGAACTTCAGCCTGTCCCTTTAACACATAAGTTACAGACTGCCACTTTAACTCAAAAACTACAGACTGTCCCTTTAACACACACGTTACAGACTGCCTCTTAACACAGAAACTACAGACTGTCCCTTTAACACACACGTTACAGACTGCCTCTTAACACAGAAACTACAGCCTGTCCATTTAACACACACATTACAGACTGTCTCTTTAACACAGAAACTACAGACTGTCCCTTTAACACACACGTTACAGACTGCCTCTTTAACACAGAAACTACAGACTGTCCCTTTAACACACACATTACAGACTGCCTCTTAACACAGAAACTACAGACTGTCCCTTTAACACACACGTTACAGACTGCCTCTTAACACAGAAACTTCAGACTGTCCCTTTACACACACGTTACAGACTGCCTCTTTAACACAGAAACTACAGACTGTCCCTTTAACACACACGTTACAGACTGCCTCTTTAACACAGAAACTACAGACTGTCCCTTTAACACACACGTTACAGACTGCCCCTTTAACACAGAAACTTCAGACTGTCCCTTTAACACACACGTTACAGACTGTCTCTTTAACACAGAAACTTCAGACTGTCCCTTTAACACACACGTTACAGACTGTCTCTTTAACACAGAAACTTCAGACTGTCCCTTTAACACACACGTTACAGATTGCCTCTTTAACACAGAAACTACAGACTGTCCCTTTAACACACACGTTACAGACTGCCCCTTTAACACAAAAACTACAGCCTGTACTTTTAACACAGAAACTACAGACTGTCCCTTTAACACATAAGTTACATACTGCCGTTCTAACACAGAAACTACAGACTGCCACTTTAACACCGAAACTACAGACTGTCCCTTTAATACAGAAACTACAGAATGACCCTTTAATACAGAAACAACCTTGTGTTCCTTTTGCTTGTCATAATATATTTATATTTATGTCCGTGCCGGCTGCAGGTCAGACCTGACATACTATGTCCTACTTCTTAATGAGAATGTATGCCTCTTCAGTGAGATTGTAACAAAATAGAGAGAAAAAGACAACTTTATTGCACAAAAGGAGATTAACGGTGGTAATTATCAATTTGATGGTAGCAGAAGCTGAGGGAGGCAAGCTATCACCAGCCACCTGCCAAACCCTGACATGGTACTGAGAGACTGATGTTAGTATTAGAAATGAAAAATAACAGTCTTGTTTTGGCAGTAAATGTTCTCTGTGGATAGATTTTTATTTGCCTTTCTTATGTCTCTATATTCTGAATTAAAAATATGATTTAAAGAATAAATACAAGCCTGGGTCTGGGACCTTTCTGTGTGGAGTTTGCATGTTCTCCCCGTGTCTGCGTGGGTTTTCACCGGGTACTCCGGCTTCCTCCCACAATACAAAACATGCTCAGGTTAATTGGCAAATCTAAATTGCCCATAGGTGTGAGTGTGTGTGTGAATGGTGTGTGAATGGTGTGTGTGCCCCACGATTGGCTGGCGACCATCTGGGGTGTATCCCTGCCTCTCGCCATAAAATGCGCTGGGATAGGCTCCAGCAGACCCCTGCGACCCCGAAAGGGAATAAGCGGGATAGAAAATGGATGGATGGATGGAATAAATACAAAATAAGGTAACTAACTGAAAAAATGCAATTGAATTTATTTAAGTAAAATTGTATTCATAGAAAACACAAAATTATTGGTTTATTATGTATTGTGTGATTATAAGGTGCAAATATTTCTTGATTAACAATACTTTGTCAATCCAGATGATGTAAACTCACTGAGACTGTAGAAGTTAACTCACTCTATATTAACTAGTGAGATTTAGAAATATATATCTAAAAAGTAAACTGAAAATGTAAAATCTGCCTTTTAGTGTCAACATTCAGACATCACACTACAATCTGAATCTCGCCTGACATATAAATACCAATATCCCAAAATACTACAACTTATACATAAACTACGAAACATGAAGTATTACAAAAGGTCAAACTTTATTTTTAGCTCTTTCTAAAGGCCGAGTGTCAGTGACAGCTGATTGGTGAATGGAAAATGAATTCTTTGTTTTGATACACAAAACACCAAGGGGGATGTGGTCTGTCTGCAAAAAGGAAAAGAAATGATAAAAAAAAGACAGGTGAGAACATTAGGAACAGGGCAGACGGGGTGGAGATGTGTCGGGAACGGTGTAATGAAAATATGACAAATGGATTTTGTAAGAAAAACAGACAGGGGAAGATACAAAGACACGGACAGGAGGGGAGAGTGTGTGTCTTTAGGGAATGCACCACATACACAAACACAGGCACACACGCATGTGCACACACACACACACACACACACACACACCACACACACACACACACACACACTCTCTCTCTCTCTCTCTATCTGTCAACAAATGCAGTTCAGCCTGCTACTAAACTCATTGTCTGTTGTCTAATTCATTTCTAGCGCACTAATGAGCTCATTTTAATTCATTAGTACCCACTGCAGAGTGATTGTGTGTGTGTGTGTGTGTGTGTGTGTGTGTACGTGTGTGTGTGTGTGTGTCACAGGACCACTCTTTGGACGGCATGATAAGTAGGTTGAATATACTCACATGAGTTAGAATAATTTGGAGTGATATTTAAATAAACAGAGACATTTTCACAGTAACTAGGACAAATCTGCTGATCCTGCTTTCTTCTTTTTCTCTTTTTTTTCCCTTATAAAACACAATTATTTCCACCTATCAATAATTGCCTCTCCTCATTCTGTCCTGTCACATTGTCTCTCTTCCTCTTTTTTCTATTCCCCCACCTTTCTCCCTTCTCTTTATTTTAGTCTTTTGCCTTCTAAGCAAAGGCAAACTTTATTTCCCCCATGAAGAAAATTCTGTTACCAGAAAAATAGAAGGACTAATAAAAACTACGGAGAAATGCAACAAATCCATACTCACAATAAAACATTGCGTGTGTGTCCCTCTCTCCTATTCCTTATCCCCCACTCATATATGGTGGGAATGTGGCGCCCTCTTGTGGGAAAGTAAGTGTCCTCCTCTTCCTACAATTACATTTTTTATCACATGCTTACACACATCTTTTCACAGCAAACCTAATTTTCCCAAAACATTCAACACTAATCCAAAAGCCACACACAGAAAAGCAAAAACCTACAAATCCTGCAAAATGTGACTTTGCCTACAATGTTATGTCTCCTCAAAATGTCATTTGCGTTTAAATGACATACAGAGCCATTCATATGAAACACCTCCAAGAACCAATAATTCACTGAATATAAAACACCATGTTCAGTGTTATTGTATATTACCACTGTTGTAAAAAGATCTTTACTCAGTAAAACAACACAAATATACATCAACAAAAATATGACTATTTACTTTCATTAAAGTGCTGCAGCCTTTACAGCATTTTCACCGTAAACAACCGTATGTGTGAATGATTTGCAAACAACAGAGAATTATCCATTAGAGTAAAAGAAGAATAAAAAACAAAAAAGACATTAAACAAAGCTGCATCCTGTCCTTGGTTCTGTCTGATCATAAGACATCATCACACACAGAGTCTTCACACCAGCATCTCACCTATGACCTCATGTAACCTAAGCTTTGATGGCAAATTGCACTACTGCCTTGGAAAATGGAAAATTTGGCAATGATAAAAAGTCTAAAAAAAGAGAGGATTGTACGTTGGCATTTTTTTTTTTTTTGAAAATGTAGTTTAAAATTCCGAGGCCTGAAGCAGAAAATGTGTTTAGTATAGCTACTAATAATACTACAGGGACTATAATAACAGTAGAGTGGGATGTGGACCAGTCTGGCTGCTGCTTCCTGTTTCCATTTTCTTCATGATCATGTGACCTAATTTCCAAACATGGATTAAACAGTGAGAAAACAGAAACGCCAAATAAAGCCTCCGTTTGCAAACACAAATAGAATCTCCTTCATCTCATCCAGATTTCATGTCTCTCACACACACACACACACACAGTCTGATGCTTCTCAAACATGGCGGCATCAGAAGCAGTGACACGCACACTTCAACTGTGCAGCTGCTAATTCCAGCCGTTTATGGAGACAAAAGAGCTGAGTTGGTTTTGGCAGTGAAATTCTCTCATAAGTCTGCTCATTGTCCAACTGGATCACATCTAACTAACTGTGCAGGAACCATGAATGTTTATATACCTTTTATAATAAGTTACATGTTAGCGCTTCTATGGGATTGAAAGGAAAGCTTTACTTACAGTAGGATGCTCCAAATATTCTGTAACCGAATATTGCATTCTGCCTTCAGTGGAGTGAGCTTTGCAGTTTGCAACAAGTGTCCACACAAAGATCTAAAAGGATTTCTTCTGCAAAGAAATTTAGTTTTGCCCCTTTAATTTGACATTTAAAAGCTAAACACCTTGAACATCAGTTTGAGCAAGAGAGACGGTTGCAGCAGCTGAAAGGAAAGTTTGTTCACAGCACTTCACCCACTCCATCCGTGGCTGGCGTGTTTAGAAAGTCAAAAAGTTCACAAAGCAGAGCCAAAGCAAACAAAAACACATAGAAGGTGTTCATGGCTTTGGATGATCAACAGTTTAGTGTTGGAGGACATCGGCTTTCAGAGGCTTGTGGAGCACATTCATACGTTACACGATAGCAAGCAGGCAGGATTTCTTAACGCTTACTGGAGATATTTATTTCAAAAACATGTCTAAAATATTATTATAAACTATTTATGCAATATTAAAAATATAATTATTAGATTTGAGCTGTTTGTGTGATTATATAATTCTATCCATTATAATCCTCCTTTAAAATCTTACAGAATAGAGTATATTTTTGTTCTGTAATGGTCCTTAGTGTTTTTCCTCCTAATTGAGGTTAGTTTGGTCTTCTTTTGAGTAGTTGTATATGTGGAAGAAGACAGTCTTAGATTTTTTATTTTTTTCAATATTCTAACTATATTTCTTCTGTCACAGTAACAAATTAATTCTGACACTGTAGTCACCTCACATGTAGATTCATTTTAATACCTGGATTAAGTAAATACATTTTGTGGTTGTAGATCTATTCCATAATTATTATTATAGCAGGAAAACAGGGAAGCAGGAATAATAGGGGGGGCCGGGGCTTAAGTGGTCATTGCAGAAGTTAAACCTTCACAGTGACTGTGTGGACAGTTTTATTTCAATCAAAACATTAATATAACAATATTATGAGTAGGACTCAGGCTCGTTTTCCAATTACCTAAATTATAGTCTGCATGATCAATAATCAAATTAAGATGTGTACTATTCCTGTCTTATTCACTCACAGAAACACATTCTACTATTGATTATCTGATTTACAAAAAAAAACAAGCATTGATTAATCATTTCAAATTATCAATACATGAATCCACTATCAGAATAGTTGGTTGCAGCTCAGTTCTGAAGGAAGATAGGAACATTCACTCCATATAAATGAAAGGTCTTCCCTGGGGGTTGATGAAGAACCTGGCAACCACTGCTGCCTCCACCTGAGACCAAAAAACACATCTGTTTACAGCAGCTTTAACTAATGGACCAGAGTGACTTATGCAGATAAACACACACACACACACACACACACACACACACACACACACACACACACACACACACACACGCCGTTTGAGACTTACAGAAGCTGGAGGGTTTGTACACCTCTTGTCTTGTCCTACACACAAAAACACTTCACCCCTATTTCTCAACAACACACAGTCAAACATCCTCAGCAGCACGTTTCCTTTCCTGTGTCACCAGAGCAAATCAGACAAAGGAGCCAAGAAGAGGAGGATGTGGACCTTGGCTAGAATTCAATGAAATCAACGGAGGGGGAATCGGTCCAGCAGTCGACTTTTAGCACCTGCTGAGGATTAAATTGAGACATGCACAAATAAAGGTTTCATACTGAGATAATTCCACACTGGTGTGATTTAGTTTTCTTGTTACAAGATGCTTTTCAAAAACTAGTGCAGAACATATGGAAAGTATGTATTCCTTTAGAAAAGTACATAGATTGGATATATTTGATTTTTTCATGTCCCACATACTGCTCTGCTAACCAAAGAGTAAATGGTGCAAAGACAATTACTCTCTTTATAGTGTTGGGATTTCCTGAGGGTCTGTAAATGTGTCTGTGTATGAGTTTTAACGTAGTTTATACTTATATACTTTATATTAAAGATGCTGCAGCTAGTGTGTAGAGAGTGGTTCACCTCTAAAAAAAGAGAAAAGACAGCAGCATGTGCATAAAGCAACAGCTGAACAGGAAAACGTACCCTCACTACACTGGCAGCACAATCGCCATAGGAACACAACTGCAGTTTGAATCGTAACAAAAGTGGTGTGATGTAAAAAAGCAGTGCTGTATGCAGGATAGTGGTGTGATATGTAATTGTATGTCATTTTGTTATGTAGAAAATTATTCTGTGGCACAGATGCAAAGGAATGTTTCAGCTAGGATTCAAACCCAGGCCTGCGGCTTATGAGGCAAGTGCACTCCCCCCTACACCACCAATTGTGTTTTGATTATTGTTTTAAAACTTTTCACAGAAAATGATACACACCATGTGCAGCTATATCTGAAAGCTGAGGATGATTTGACAAACAGTCAGCGAGAGACACGAGCCACCGACTGACAGATGCTTCTTGCTTCATAGATAGATGTTGTTAAATCAACTTCCATCCATCCATCCATTTTCTATCCTGCTTATTCCTTTTCAGGGTCGCAGGGGTCTGCTGGAGCCTATCCCAGCGCATTTTATGGCGAGAGGCAGGGATACACCCCAGATGGTCGCCAGCCAATCGTGGGGCACACACACCATTCACACACCATTCACACACACACTCACACCTATGGGCAATTTAGATTTGCCAATTAACCTGAGCATGTTTTGTATTGTGGGAGGAAACCGGAGTACCCGGTGAAAACCCACGCAGACACGGGGAGAACATGCAAACTCCACACAGAAAGGTCCCAGACCCAGGCCCCAAGGCGGTCTTGAACCTGCGACCTTCTTGCTGTGAGGCAACAGTGCTACCCACTGCTCCACCGTGTCGCCCTTAAATCAACTTATCAAGAAAAAATATCTGGCTATGACATGTGTTGGAGCAACAAGAGCATCAGCAAGAAAATTCAGATCGGAGCATACTGAGGGAGCAGCAATGGCTGAGCGAGCTACAGAGTGAATGAAGCAAAACCAGTGAGAATAACACAGTGAATCAGGGAAATAAAAACACAATTCTATTCTTTTTTCCAGCTGTTTCATATTCTGAAGCACAAATCTCTGCAGGAAGCTTTTATCTGTGTGAAATCAGCTGTGGATGCATGGCTGTATGAATGGTACTAAAATAAAATTTATATCACAATTATTAATCAGACAAAACAGGGAAACGTATGTAAAATAAGAGGTCGAAAAAACAGAATTCAGAAAAAATAAATCAAATGGAAAAAGTGATTTCATAAGAGCCTAGTTATGACATCATCAAGTGGAAACAAGGCCTCTCCTATGATAGATTTGATTTGCATAGCACTTTTTTAAAATAGTCTCATGGTGTTTCACAAGGACACAGGAAGACAATCACAACTCCATCAAAACAGAATAAACAATCAAATTTAAAGTCAAACTGCCACCCCGAAAAAAAAAAAAATAAAAAAAAACATCCCAACATTCCCTTCACCGGCCTCCTGTAACAGCTACACACACACACACACACACCTCATTAACCTGCAGAGAAGCTCTTAGTGCACAGGAAGCGTTCCACTCCATTAGCCAGGATCATTACTGCAGGTACTTGGATTGTAAATGGAAAAACGTGTGTGTTTCTGTCAGACAGTGAAAACTGGTATGAGCAGTGAAACGAGTAAGATGAATCGCTACTAATAGAGTTTTACACACAAATCTCTGTGCAGTCAGTGCTGCCTTCATCCTGTATATTGTTTGAAAAAAAAAAAGGGGAGGCGGGACGAAAGAATGGAGTACAGTTATCAGAAAACAAATTGAGTTTTAATTATGTCCTTAATCTTTTTGTCCCAGCCGCTGTTTCATAGCGTATCTCTGCTGGAAAATTTACATACAAGCTAGTCAGCTCCTAAAAGGGCAATTCACACATTTTTTCATGGTAAAATTGCATTGCTCTTTCACAAAGTGGTTAATGGTTGATGCCCTGCAGCAGTACCTTCAAAAACCATCATAAATCAGAAAAAAAACAAAAAAAAACATATGTTCTTATTTCTGTGGTTGTTTTGGTTTCCATTTAAGCACAAAAGTAGCTTGGTTTGAAAGCCTTTTCATGGTAGTTAAAATAATGAGGACAAGAAAGATGCTGGTGAGAAACAGACAGAGGCTTTTATTGATCTCTGCAGAGCATGGAGCCGCCTACAACATTATACAGAATATGTCACTGTGCCTTTGCTGAAACGACTGATGCTGCTGTTTTTCTGGAAAAATTCTCTGTTAGTGATGAGTGATAAATGCAAGATGCTAGAAATATAAATGTCACAGCTCTTAGACATTTTCTGTTTCAAAGTTCTATTCTTATATTTATAGACTTTTCAGTTGGTTTTTCAGGTTATTCATCTGAGGGCAAATAACTGTTAATTTCTTATTATACTGAATAAATAAATATTTAATATTTGTCACTTTGTCCATGGAAACAACAATAAACTCAGCCATAAAAGGTTCCTTGTGCTTTAAAGATAATCTGCTAGTTTATGATAATTACTATAACTGCACCAATTATCAATTTGAGTCATTTTTAAGAAGAAAATGTCCAAATTCTCTTTAGTCTTCTATAACTGTAAACTGATAATGTTTGGGTTGTGGACTGTTGATCTGGACAAAAAAGACATTTTAGATTGAAGTGTCAGCTTTGTGAAACAGTGATCAGTAATTTATTATCAACCATTTAATGAACCAAACAACTGATCCATTAATTCAAATTGGGCCCTTAATTCTATATCAGACACAATGTTTTACTCACCCAAAGTGTTTTGTTAGAATTGATGAAGATTTTGTGTTTTGAAGAGATTAATGGAACAGCTTCCTATGGACAAGGTGATGCAGACCAAAATATAAGTTGTTATATATAACTTACTGGTTATGGTACAGTAGCGCTAATAACTTGTAGGTGTGTGTCATGTTTCGAAACATCAGCATTAATACTTTTTTTATTTTTTTTTTATTTTATTAAATGTGGGCTGTGCGTGATGTCATCAGCGTGCACCAGCCTATCATTCATTCAATCATTGTTCAGCTGCCATCACATCAGGTTATATCTCCAAATAGGAGAAAAATTCTGATTATGAGATAACAACTCGACAACAAGACACACCTACAAGTTATTAGTGCGACTGTACCATAATCAATAAATTAGAAACAACGTATGTTTTGGTCTGCATCAGTTTGTCCATAGGAAGCTGTTTCATGATATCTTCAAAACACAAAATCCTCGTCAAGTCGCCAAAATTGAAAACACTTTGGGTGAGTAGAACACAAACTTGTGATGTAGAATTAAGGTTCCAATTGAAGAAAAAGTGTGCTCTCCTATCCTTTAATAATCAAGTTACTCATAAATGGTTGGATTAGTTGAATATTTGTTTATTTGTGTTGCTATGTATGCATCGCTAACATACTGCTGCCCTTTTTTTTTTAAAGAAGAAGCTTAGAAGCTGTCAAAGACACTTGTATATAATTGTATTCTGTTTAAAAAAAAAAAATGTTATTGAAATAGTGAATTAAATATCACCTCCCCACAGGTAATATTTAATGTGACATACAGTATATGTCTTCTAGCTGGTATAATATTAAAAGGTCTCAGACCTGTGTGACGTCAGGAGATTCTACAGTATTAAAACAGACTCAAGCAACTTCTGATTGTGTCAAACTTCAAAGATTCAGATGTTTTGTGGTCTGTAATGATGACAGGAGAAGAACAAAATTGCGCTTTACAGACATGAACGTTTTTTTTTTTCTTGGTGGTGACAGTAGTGTCAGAATCATGTCTGGTAACTGGTTGTCTTTTTCTGCATCAACCCTGATGTCTTTCATGTTGTGTCTCTTCATCTCTGCATGTTTCCCACACACAAACAGCAGCGCAGAAGCTGTAAACACATCATACAGCCACCGATCACAGCTTCAATTCAGATGGAAACATTCTCTCAATCTGTGCCTTTCCGGCTACCTGTGCACACACACATACTTTCATTCATAAAATGCAGCAACTAGCCATGTTTCTATATTTGTATACTACACAGATTGATGGAAAAGTTGACTTCAATTGTAATTTTATGTTTAAAAATAAAAATTAAGTGCTGAATTTCTGAAATGAATAGATTCATCACTTTTTTTATAACTGATATTTGCATTTGAAATTGTTTATCTTTGTTCTAGAAAATGAAAGTCGAATAGTGTGGAGGACAAAAGCAGCAGATCGAACATCACAAATTACACAATCAGTAGATCAGTAGATTGATGAATGATGAATGGAACAGCAGGATGTTCAGATTTGCAATTTCAATGAGTTTGCTGCAGACAGCACAAACAGCATAAAAGCTTTTCTGGCCTAATTCAGTTTGGCTCCTTTGGAAAAAAGTCTAAAAACAATTCATTTGACCATGGAAAGCAATTTCCTCATTGTTTCTTTCAACAAGGAAACAAGATCACAATTTACTTGTAGCAGAAAACAGAAACAACTAAATTTAAGTTAATTTTATTATTAAGCCCAAAATCAGGTGTTCCTAAAACCTTGATTCCAACAAAGAGACACTCCATAGAAACACAAAATACTTCTGATAGTGGTTATTGAAATGATTAATCGACTATTTGTTTGGCAAATGTCTTTTTGTCCACACCAACAGTCCACAACCCAAAGATCATCAGTTTACTGTTATAGAAGAATAGATCATCTAAATAGTTGATTAATATAATAGTTGGTAATTCATCAATTTCTGCTCTATTGATAACTATGGACAGAGTTTCTCTAAAAAGTATAAACTCTATGAGAGATGAGTTTGCACAGCGAACTAACAGCACCATCCAACCAATCACCAAAGTATTGATCCGCGAGTCTATGCAACTCTTCATTAAACAGCCTTAAACACACAGAGCTTTTGTTCTGTCAGCAACAGGTTAACATAGAAACTCCGTCTTTAAACATAAGACGCCAATTATATTTCTATTTGTTTCATTTTTTATTTGCAATAATTAGAGTGTCTGGTTAAATAGATTTTTTTTTTCCTGGGATTTCTCTTTGGTTTGTTTAACCTAAAAATGAAACAATGAAACACAATCACGAAGCAAATGAAAAGTATTTATTTGTGCAAGCGAGAAATAAAACCCCAAGGGTTATTTCAACTAAGCGCCGAGCTCTTAAGAGGCTTAAGCAACAAACAAACAAGCAACAACCTGAAGAGACAGAACGGAAGCGGGGACGATCACACACTGAATCTGCGGCATTAACACGAGGGGAAAGAAAAGTCCAACGGGAAGATGCACACACTCAAAAGGAAAAAGGAAAAAAAAAAGATGAATTAAGTGTGTGACAATGACAGTTCGTGTTGAAAGAGGAGAGAAGCCTTCCAACGGTTTGTTCATCAGACAAATAGCAAACCTCCCTCTCATTTGTCGGCAAAGAAACAAGCAGAAGCAGGGAGGCTGCAGCAGTCTGAAAACGGCACAAACTGCTGCAAATTGAGTCATAAAAAAGACATTCAGAGGAAAAATGGTGACCCATGATCATTTTCAACTGTTCATTTAAAACTTTTAAAGTTGAACTCAACTTTTTAAATGAGTTGTATTAAACAACGCCACATCAGCATCTGCGTTGCTGAATGAGAACACGAGTAACAGGTGAGTCCTCATTACTGTGATATAACATTAGAGGTGTTTTATATTTTTCCTGCCATCAGATTATTTTCCATGAACTTGTCTTGTGAGTCTCTAGACCTTGAGGTCATTGGTGACCCTCCCCCCCTCCCCCGAGCTACTCGAGTGATTGACAGCGTGGCCTCGCCACTCTTTCCCCGCACTTTGTTTCATACCCGATGAGGCAGAGACAGCCGCCATCAGTCAAGCCTGCCACAAAAATCTGAAAATCAGTCAGCAACCGTGGAATAATTAAAACAGTTTACTACTTTTACATCCAACCCACGTCTAAATTGTCCTAAGATGAACTAGTCTGACTTACTCACAAAAAAATTGATAGTCTTTTACCTAAGGAAACACTTGTAAAACTAAGCAAATAAGGGCATTAGCCAAAGTCTGTTGTTCAATCGACTTTAACTAGCAACATCAAATCAATCAAACCATTAACATGATGTGATCATTTTGAATTATTTTCACTAATGTGTTAAAAATGATGTTTTTCAGGAGTGAAGCTATTGGAATCATAGGAAACAAGCTGAGTTAAGTAGTGACATAAATAAAGTGGACATAATAAAACGTAACATATGTTTGGTGATTTTAGATGATGCAGATGGATTGGTACAAGGTGCATTCTGGTTGTTTTATGGTCTTTGATAAAGACACATCTGTTTCCTCACTGTAGCAGGCATATTAGGTGTTCCTGTAAATTACACCCCGTCCATAAATGAAGCAGGAGAATGATGCGGTGAGGTGTGAGATGTTTCCAGCTCTGTGTGTCAGCAGCGATTCTACACACAAAAACTGAAATTCACCAAAAAAAGTACCAAATACGGCTGTGTTTCTGCACTTCCACCATTCCTTCGCTGTTTGAACAGAGCAAGAATTCAGCAGTATTGATATTCAGCTGCAAAGACTTTGATGCTTTGATTATGGTTATATACAAAATATCAGTGCACATTGTGAGGAGTTTACATGTCTGATAATAGAAGTATTTACGTCACAGCTACTTATGCAATTACCTAGTTAACTTCTTTAAATATGACGGCAGTCTTAAACGAAACCCAAATTTCCACCTCAGTTGTCACACAACTTTCCTGCCAGGTGTAAATATCTGATGCTTCCCATCCATCCGTCAGAATGAACGCATCATTATCATGATTGTTATGTGAAGGGCACAAACACACACACACACACACAGATAACAGACAGCAAAAAATACTACATTGCTGACTCAATGTCTTCTTCTTCTTTTTCTTCTACTACTACTATGTTTTAAAGACAACAATGGACTGTTGGAGCTCAACATAGATGTATTATAAGAACTAGATACCAACTAGACTGAAAAATGGCTGCCGTTCATGTCAGAGGGAGTTACTCGCCAGGTGCATACAGAGAAAAAAAATTCCTGACTTCCGGGTTATGCGGCCTATAGAGGCTACACAGTAGAGTCACCCCCTAATGGTGCTCTAGGGCACACGTGTCAAAGTCAGGTCCTGGAGGGCCGGTGTGGCTGCAGGTTTTTGTTCCAACCAAGCTGTAACACACCTGATTCTACTAATGAAGAAGGGTTCTAGTGCTTAATTAGTAGAATCAGGTGTGTTACTGCCTGGTTGTAACAAAAACCTGCACCGACTCGGCCCTCCTTTGACACCCCTGCTCTAGGGCCTGCCATCATTAGGTTCTGGGACCTGCAATCTTGTGCTGCAATCATTTCACATAAAAAACACTACAGGAATGTTGCTTTTGAGAAGGGAATTCCTAAAAGTTGTAATAATTTATATATATATATATATATATTATAAAGGATTTGTAGCATTAAAGCTGTGTTATACTGCATTCAGCCACTTTTAAATGATTCACCTGTTTCTGATTGTGCTGTTTCCATAGAGATGAAGACCTGCAGGTGCAGTGAGAAATTATCCCACAGGGAGTTGAAATGCACAGAAACGGTTTAAGCTTCATTAAACCGAAAAGATGGAGAACAGAGAAGCTCTGATCTCTCACAACTAAATAAATACGGTTTATGCTGAGAAACACCATGGTTAAGGTGGTTAATGATTTAATGACTATTTCAAGTTTCAGTTAAAAGGAGAACTTACTTTAAGTTTTCCGTGATGCCATGGTTAGAGGTCAGAGAGCTACCGTGATCATTTAAATTTAATTTAAAGGACTGTATTCATTAATCAATATTTCTGTTAATGTGCCAACTGGCTAATTGTTACCTCACATCCTTTGGTAAGATGTGGAGTGAACAATTAAATGACCAGTTGTTAAAAAAGTCAAGTTACAAACAAATAAGTAATCAAAGCAAACAATAAAACATGACAAGAGCTTACTTGATTAATCGATCAGTTGTCAACTATTAGATAAATCACCACCTACTTTGATAGTCAATGAATGTATTTCAGACTTTAGCCATTTTGAGGAAGGTTTCTTTAGTCTACAAGTAAACTGATGATCTTTGGGTTGTGGACATTTGAGGATGAAGCCTTTAGTTTTAGGAAACAGTGATCAATGCTTTACACCATTTCCTTAACCCAACGACCAATCGATTAATCATTTAAACAACTGACAGTTGTTGGTTTCAGCCCTACATATTATTCAGTTTGCTAGCAATTAATCAATGATACAACGACAGATAGGAGAGGCCAATTTTCTTCTTTTTTTCCCTAATGTCTCGCAGAAACAGGAAATAACCTCTGTGTGTAAAAGCTGCTGCTCAGTCCACTCATCCATATATTTATGTCATCTGATTTCCGCCTTTGCCTCAGTCATAATTACTAAGCCTCTATAGGGGATCTGTCACGTACACATTAATATATGTCATTTCCGTGCCTTTTCATTGATGACTGGTCCTGTCGTTTGTCTTGGGGGGGGGGCGGGCTCATCCCAGCGCCGCAGCATCAATACTGAAAACAATCGTTAGTCGACAAATCGCTGCTGTTCCCGTGTGTGTGTGTGTGTGTGTGTGTGTGTGTATGGTGTGAATTCCCTGCAGCTCGGCTTGAAGCAGATTGAATCAGAGCACTTAAAGATTCCCCAGAGACGAACAGTTAGAGCGTGCAGCCTGGTTCAGCAGGATGCTGCTGCTCTCTGTGTGGGGTTCAGCCTGGACCCGGCCAGGTTAAAGGGGATCAGCGTCTCCGTGCTTCTCCTCCTCATGTTTCTCCTCTATGTGCATCTGAGCCTGCGGCAATTATCAACAGCTTTCTCCCCTTTTTCTGTTGTGTTTTTTTTGTCTCTCACCCCACTTTGCTCTCCCCCCTGAACACACAGGCTCAGGCTATTTCCCTTTCCTTTTTTTTTTTTTATCCCCCCTTCTCTCTTCCCCTCCCCCTTTATTTATTCCTTGGCTCCTTCTCTTTATTTTTCATCTCTTTAACGCGTTTTCTCTCCCATCTTTCCTCCAGGGCTGGCACACAACCTCAAGCTAAATTCAACTTCACCTTTCAGAGAATCTGTCTTGATCGTTTTTTCCACGCTCTTTTTATGTCCAGATTTATCTGCATTTTTCTCTTCTTCCCTCTTTCTCTCTTCCTGTCCCTCCCTCCTTCACATTCTCCATCTGCTCTGAAACACACTGTAGCCTCGGGCTGTGTATCAGCGATAGTAACTGCAAAAAAGCGCTTTAATAATGCAGCAGACACGCGGCAACATGCCGACTGCTGACCTGAAATTTTAGGGCCATTTCATTTCCACCTGATGAATGACTCTTTAATAATGAATAGAGATGTAACGATTCGCTCAACTCAAAATACGATTGTCGATACCAGGGGAACAGGGAATTGTGAAGGCATTTGAACTGCTTTCACCTCTTTCCTAACAGCAACATTACTATTATTATCATCATTATTACCATTGCTTGTTTTGACTCTTCACTGCCCGCTAGTGGCTTCATTTCATCAACATGAACAACCCTCGGCAATACAGAGAAAATGAAAATGTTATTAAATGTTTTGGAGATTATTTCTTGTTTCCAACGGCAGGACAAGGGAAAAGAAAAAACTTTACTCATTGTTTTTATTTATTGTGTCAATTAGTCTATGTCTTATCTGTGATTTTAATCTGACAGATTAATTGTTCGTAAACTGAATAATGTTATACAGTATATGGGCTATTTATTCACTTCATACAAAGTAAATTTGAGATTTATCAAACTTGTTCTGATGCTTACAAACTCAGCTCTTTATTCAGAGCATAATTGAAACTAGAGCTGCAACTAACATACAATGGAAAAAAAATTGATTGATTACTTGTTTGGTTCATAAAATGGTGTACAATGTTAATCACCTTTTCCCAAAGGTAAAAAATGAACTTAAAATGTATTTTAAGGCCTAACAGGCCACACCTCAAAGACCATCTAGTTACTATTATGGAAAATAATCAGATTTAAGTAGCTGGAACCAGAGAATTTGGACATTTTCTTGCTAAAAATGACCCAAATACATGATAAAGAATCGTTGCTGATTAGTGTTTTCAACTGATCTTTGTTGCCCTGCATCCAACATCCCACCCGTGGTTACATTTACCATGTCTCTGTGTCCGCAATGTTCTAGTGTAGAGTAATGTTCTATTTTAAAATAATGAAGAACAGTGTGTTGTGTATGCGTCTGGTATCATGCACATACGAAGAGTTTGCACCATCTCTGTGCACCTTGCCTCTTCTATGTTCAGTTGTGTCACACTCGACTTCCCATCCCTCAGGGATAGTTAAGTGCATCTTATCTTATTTGAACAGTCGGCCTGCAGCAGTGGAGTCTGTGCGACGCTGCGCCACCACCGTCAAGGCCGCGCTGCTCTTCCAGCAACAGGAAGTGGTTGGCAACAAGTCAATTAGATGATAGTTATGTTACCTCTGTGTCAACTGTGCTGTCTTGCAGGTAATATTGATCACCTCGTGCTACAATTTCTGGCACCTACCGGCGGCTCATTGAGAAACCTCTCAGGGAGCAGCTCCACTCTCCCGCCTCAGAATTGCAGCGTTGTGGTTTTTGCCCAACACATTCACCTGTTCCATAGAAAACAAAGAGAAGATTCACCTTTAAAGGACACAGCTGTCATCGCAGGTCAGTGAACGGCTTCTGTTTCACGTTTGTGTTTTAAGTGCGATCGGAAGCTTCGTGTTTTTTAGAAATATCATTTTATTCCATTTTGCATACATGAACACAGAGCTTCAACAATCAGTCGATTATTGATTAGTTGCCCCCTATACATTAATCATGAACTATTTTGATAAGAAATTAATCAATTTGAGTCATTGTTAAGAAGAAAATATCCAAATTCTCTGGTTCCAGTTTCTCAAATGTGAATATTTTTGCTTTCTTTCTTCCTCAAGTACAGTGGTGATCCTTGGGTTGTGGACTGTTGGTCTGGACAGAAAGGAGACACTATAGGTTGAAAGCTTTATGAAACAGTGAATGAAATTTCATTTTACACCATTTTATAAACTAGACCAGTAACCAATCTATTATTTTCAATAGTCAAATGAATTAGCTATCAAAATAGTTGTTAGTTGTAGCTCTAGTTTCATGTTTAAACTCATTTACTGAATAAAGCATCTAGTAGGGGCGTTAGGAGTCCATTCTAATCAGAAAATATTAAATAAATGCAAATTATTACAATATATTTACAATTAAAAATGTTACTGAGGTTCAAGAAATGTGTTTAGAAAACAATTTGCAATTTTGCATGTCTATGTTTAACTTTGATTCTGAATATGGTCCAATTTCCTTAATTTGTGTTTTCTAGTTCACTAGATGCACATTTCCCCAGAAAATCCTCAGTGTTTGACCATCTGTTGTTCTTAATCCGAAAAACACAAATGAAAGCGGGAACAAACTTCCACCTCCGCTCGCGGTGGAACCTCTGTGAAAAGGAGGCTCGCCGCAGCGGCGCCCCCTCCGCCGGGACGCGCGCTAACATCTGCCGTTAATTATTTACCCACTGATGAGATCCAACGCAAACTATAACACCTTCTGTCTTCCAAACACTGGTATTCACGGGGGCAGCGGAGCGTAGGTTTCATCACTCAGTGTTCCCGTAATTAATGGAACCATCTTCATGTCGACCGCAGATTACTCATGGCTGCCCGTTTACTCACAAAGACGCTGAGAAACGCATATTTCCGCGCAGCAGTAGCGGAGGGCGACAGCTTCCAAATATACCAAGGATTTATCAGATTACTGCTGATATAAACCTCAGTGCAAGTACAAAACAAAAGTGGACAGTCTTGAATGGTCTAAATTGGATATTTTTGCAATAGGAATCAGCCCTTAAGTAGAAAAGCTGACGTTATTTTACCATCAATGCTCCTCCAGGAAAGACCATAAGCATTGATTCATTTCTCCTCCTGCTTTAAGTTCCACTTCCAGTGGAGCGACAGCTTGATGTTACCGGTGCTTCATCGCTGCTGGACTCCACTTCACAGCAATGAAAACGCATTACAGAGCCGCATTTGGGCAACAGATCCCGTTATTTCTTATCTCTGCTCATCCGAAAGCGACTGACTGGAAACCGAGAAATGGAAAACACACGAACAGATTTGTTGATCT
Organism: Eupleurogrammus muticus; assembly: GCA_036785175.1. Lineage (NCBI taxonomy): Eukaryota > Metazoa > Chordata > Actinopteri > Scombriformes > Trichiuridae > Eupleurogrammus > Eupleurogrammus muticus. The sequence goes on from JAYKQN010000021.1 coordinate 10,037,104, forward strand.
TAGCTCTGAATTGCTAAAGCCGCAGTAATGAGTTCGAGCACAGAAGAGTCGGTAATGGATCAAATGACGACATGCGAGGGGATTTGCTCGCTGCGATGAACTTTGATGAATGATTTGATTGATTTTCCCGGGCCTCGCTGGCCTTTTCTCCAGCAGCGTTTAACCTTTTTTACCTCTAATTCTCTCCTCTTCCTCTCTGTTGCTGAACCTCAGACTCCTGTGATTTTATCTCCCAACTCGTGTGAAGATGTAAAAAAGGGAATTCAACTAAAGAAAGTCATGTTGTAAAGAAGTGGTGCAGAGGCGAGTTGGGATTATTGAATTTATTTATTGTATTCTATTACAAAGAAACACACACATGTAGTAAAATGGTGAATGAGTTTCCCTCAGGCCAGGTTTAAAACAAATGAGGCTGTGATTTTAGTGTTTCAGCCGCAGCATTGTGCAATCACCTCTTATTGCTCTGCAATTCTTGTTGGTTTTATTTATCTTTTAACCTCATTTTGCTTTTTTTCTCTACTGCTTTTTATTGCTGATAAGTAGAATTTAACGATTAGTCAGTCCAAATTCTCTGGTTCCAGTTTCTCAAATCTGATTAATTCCTGGTTTCTTATTTTTTTTTTTTTTTTTATAATAGTAAAATCATAATGTTTCGGTTGTGGACGTTTGGTTTGGACAAAAAAAAGACATTTTGAATTTTCAGCTTTGGGAACCAGTGATTGACATATTTAAATGATTGATTGATTAACTCGTGGCCAGATCATCAACATCTGGCTAAAAACAGCAGCACGCAGTCCTCAATGAACTGTGTCCACATAACACACAGTGATCAGTATTTTACACCATTTTCTGGATCAAACAATAAATCGATGATTTGCTTCAATAACCAACAGATTAATCCACTATCAAAATAGTTGTTATTTGCAGCCTTAATAGTTACATTACAGTTTATTTGTGACAGTATAAACATCAGTCTAAGGTATTGCTGCATTTCTTTTAAACTAATTTTAGGATGAATTTATTGAATAAATCAATGAATTGTTTCAATAATGAGATTAGTCATTCATTACAGCTCTATTCCGACTACTGAGGACATTCAGTGTTACATCAATCTAACAGGACGACTGGAACATATTCTTGTTTATGTTTCCAAACTATTTACCAACCAATTAGTGTGACCGCTGGAGCTTTAAGCAGGACAAAATCAGTCATGTCTGGAATTCAGTTTCATTAGGGAGGTTATGTTTTCACGGTTTTGCATTTCAATGAGGTTTTGAGCTGCTTCTCTCGCTTCACCTTCGCTGGTGGTTTGGAAGGATTATTGGTCAGGGATGAGCGGGGAAATATTCCTGTTTCTGCTGCTCCTGCCTCTTCATTTGTTCATTTACTTAAACTCATGTTGATGATGATCCGTTTACTGTAGAGACGGTGGCTTTGAATTTTAATGAGATGACCTTGCTTTTTTTTTTTAATCTGTCTCTCACTCATTTATTCATTCATTCATTTCTGCAATTATTTCCATCCGTCTTAAATTCAGCACCAAGTTATTGTAACTTTCCCGGTTTTGCATTTCAATGACACGCTAACCCCTTGGCTCCTTCTTTCATTTTCTCCTCCTCAATCTTTCTCTCTATATGGTGATGAAGGACATGCTCTACAGGGAGAAGTTATTCCTTCTCTCTCGGTTTATTTCACCTCTCCCTCCGTTCATTCTCTTGTCGTGGCCTCAAATTCCGCAGCCTTATTGAGGTTACAGTCTGTTTGCTGGTTTGCATTTCAATTAGGATAACCTCAGCTCTTTTCCCTCTTTTTTCCTCTCACACTTTGTCTCTGGGTACAGTGATCAAAGACTTATTTCCTGGGGATAAATTTGCCCTACGCATTTTCCCTCACCACCTCAACATAAGATAATGTGCCAATTGGTGGGGCTTTTATCCAAAGCGCCTTGCAGTGCCACGAGAATCACAAGCTTCAGCCCAGCTTTCGTCTAATTTTGCTGCCGTGTGAACTTCTCGTAGTTGTAAAATTCGACCTCATGGTAGATCAAATCGTGTCTGTTCTTGAACTCAACCTCCTGGTTCCAGCTGTGCTCTCAAAGATTGGACTCAAGGCGGAGAATGATGTGAGAGTAGTTATGCTCCATAAGAACAGTTATCATTCAATTTGGAAGGAATTTCACAGAGAACCTGGTTTCTCTGCTGTAAAACTTAAAACTGTGTGATTGTTTAGTGAAGATTTCCCCCGTTTCTTCTGTTAAATCTGGCGTTGCAGCTGCGGCCTTCTGCGATTATAGAATGTTTTAAGATTTTGAAGAATCCTGGTGTGTGTGTGTGTGTGTGTGTGTGTGGGTGACATTAGTCTCTGCTCCTCTCTCTGTTTGCTGGAAAAGACAGATTTTCTGGGGGGGAAATGTTCATGGTAACTTTCCCTCAGAAGAGCTTTTCATTTCCCAGGCTTTTGTTGAGATACTGCCACAACTAATCCTAAGGGCAGAGTTTTCTTTACTGCTGCATGCACACATTTTTCTCATATGTGTGTGAGTGTGTGTGTGTGTGTGTGTGTGTGTGTGTTGTGCACAGAGGCAGAATGTAAGAGTATCAGACAGATTATGTCATTGTGTTTGTTTCTCTCTGTAATGTGTGTGTCGTACCCTACAGTAGACCTTACTACAGCATACTGCGCCACTGATTCCCGCCAAACTGTGTGTGTGTGTGTGTGTGTGTGTGTGTGTGTGTGTGTGTGTGTGTGTGTGTGTGTGATAAGCCCTGGTTGACTGAATCCCAGGGAAGTACAGGAGGAGGTTATTCCTTTACTGCAGAGGCTAAATACGTACCCTCTCTGTCTTCCTTTGTCTCTCTCACACACATTCTTCTTAACAATTATTTTTACATGCTGTTTGTGATTCTCTCAAACACACACACATACACTCACGCACACACTCACACACACACTATCTTTATCTAATTTTCTGTCTTTCTCTACTATATTTGGTTATTTCTACCTCCCTCCATCTTTCTCTCTCTCTCTCTCTCTCTCTCTCTCACACGCACACACACACACACACACAGCTGTGGCTTGGCAGGAATGACTACTGCAGTACCAGAGCACTGAAGTCAGATTTGGTAGCAAGTCAGACACGTGAGCATGCACGCACACACACACACACACACACACACACACACACACACACACACACACACACACACACACACACACACACACGCACACACACAAACAATGCAGCACTGGAGGAAGCTAATGTTCTGATTACCTGAAGGTGATCCTGCTATATCACACAACAGCAAACAGCAGCCGCCTAGAAGCGGCACACAGCTGAACATAAAACCCTGATCACACACACCCTCACACACACTCTTTAACACACACACACACTCACTAAAAAACACACATTCTCACAAATCCACATGCACACACACAAGTGGAGGTGCAAACTATCATTACAGGGAAATACGCAGGTAAAATTGTACTTTTTTCACCCCTTTTTCACCACTGTTGACTTCTTGGCCTCTTTCCTCTTTCCGACCTAAACAGGCCAGTTGTCACTATTGGCTCCATGTGCATGAACCTGCGTGAGCAGATTGTGGATCCAGTTGAGGTCATTGTGGACGGTTAGACGCCGTTTCCCGTTTCCAGCCGTTTGACTGAAATGCTGCAGTCAGTTGTCAGAGCCAGACTGAGGCTTTATGAAGCTAATCCCTATTTTTAAAACAATTCCAGGATACGTGATTACATCCTCTGGAGCCGACACTGAAACTGAACATTTATATTCAGCGGGTGATTCATAACTCAGTATTTATTTGACTTTAAATGGAGCCAAGTGGCAGCCTTACTTTTTTTTCTGAATGGCCTAACTTTTAGAAGTGTCCGTTGTTGCAGAACCTACAGTTACACCTTAAAGCTTTCCATGTGTAATCATTACTCATAAGTTATATTCATTACTTATAATTGTTAATAAACACTACCCAGTTCCAATAATGTGTCCGAAACAGTTAATGGGGTTTAAATTTTCTTTACCTTTTTTTTGATGGTTGATTTGCATTTTAAAAAATATGTATAGAGAGACAAGTTTATTTTTGGGACTTTAGAATCTATCAGATTTCTGTACAAAAGTCAGATTAACTAATTTATATGGCTGCTGAAATGTATAAAATTCCTCACATTTGCAATTTAGGATGAACACTGAAACTCAAACATCCTTTTACCATTTCTTTAGACAATTGTTAAGTTTTAGACACATTTTTCAGCTGCAGCTCTCCTCCACAACATCAATGAAATGCATTGGTACTATTGAAATAGTTATATAAGATCGTGGTGAGAAAGTTCCATCTTCTTCACTACCACTGGATAAATGTATAGTACTACTGTAGGTTTTCAGTAAGAAGCCTGATTCTTAAATCTTTGTGATTCTTTGACATGTGGATAATGGTGCTATAAAGTGTTCTCAGTAATTGGCTAAAGAGTGATTTTAACCTCTAAAAAATTGATAATATGGTTTATACTATTGGTTTGATCAGAGTAAATTCCATAAATTCTCAGCACGTGAGACTAAAGTTATTTAAGACGCTTAATAAATGTGGCCACTGGGAGATCACAGCAAGAATTCTGTCCTTCAAGATTCAATGTTAGAATTATAAAACATTTTTCTACATATTTTTATTTTGCATTATCTTTTGAAACAATACAAAAGCGATTCTCAGTGCTCCACCATAACTAATGCTCAGGAACTACATTGACAGGTCAAATAGTTAAGTAATAATTAACAAATGACAGAAAATTTACTACACAGGAGACTCGGTAGGTGTGTGTGTGTGTGTGTAAACTGGAGCTGCTCAATCAATTCACTTTTAACTTGGTTAAGGTTTTGGATTCCAAAGATAAAATGGTTATTTAGTCTCTACAGTGGCCAGTTTTTGCCTGCCCCTAATCTCACTACAACGGCAACCGAGTAGTTCGAGCAAAGATGATGGAAGGAGTCTTGTGGATATTTTTATCTTACACTTCTGTTTTTATTTGTTTGTAACTCAATTACTTCATATTTGATCTGCTCCTCGGAGCTCAGTGTGAGCAGGTAGGTGTGTGTGTGTGTGTACAGCCGCTGAAAACAGAGAAAGAGAAACTTAGTGCAACCGCATGACAGAAAAACTTGGTCGAGAATATGTTTAGTTAGTGTCCTTATTTATGTGTTTCATTTCAGCTCAGTATGGCTCTGCTGAGTTTTCTCTCCTCAGTTTAACCAAGTGTGTGTTTATGTCCCAGCCTGTAATTACTAGTAAGTGTTCATGTGTCTGTATGTGTAGGAGAGTGGACTGATATATGCCAGCGTGGGCTGGAATGTGTGTGTGTGTGTGTGTGTGTGTGTGTGTATGTGGGGGGGCAGCAGGCTCTAAGCCAGGAGAACATTGGCAAAGTAAAGATGCTAACAGAGACAGACAGGCTGCCATCTCCCTCAGCTGCTTGGCTGTCACACACACACACGCACACAGACGCTATCCCCCCCACACACACACACACACATATAAGGGTCATACAGTCGATTAACATTCAGACACGCAGAAATACACAGAATTACAGACGATCACATCGGTTCTCGCTCTTTCACAGCAGAATGCTCAGATCAGCAGGAAGAAAATGCTCATTGACAGGAAGAGGAGAAAAATCTTTGCTGACTCTTTAGAACAGTGAATTATCAGAAGAGTCATGTGGTTAGATATGAAATACAGCAGCGAAATATCAAGTCGAAAAGGGGGAAATGACAAGAGAAATTGTTTCTCCAATATGTGAGAAAATTAGAATATAAAACAAATAGATCCAGTAAAATATAATGAATAAAATAACATAATAGTCTATATTTAATACAATAGGCCCAGGCTTGGACAAAAAAGTTGTCAAGTGTCTACAGTGTGAAGGTAGCTCATGGCTTAATGTCTATTAGTTTTATAGTACCCGTCGGCCACTTGGACTTCACCGTTTCCTGTTAAAATATCCATCAAGTACAACACAAAAAGTACGAAACAACACACCTTGCTTGCTTCACTTCCAGTTTCTGCATTTAAAGTCTCTCCTCTGGTGCCACCTGCTGTTGTGGAGGGTGAACTACTCAGGACATTTAGAAAATTAGTGGCACTTGTATTTGTATCTGAAGCATTGTGGTTTGTGAATAATTGAAACGTTGTACTTGACAGAATTTGTTTGTACCTAAAGCACTTTGAAGACATGCCATACTTGCTTAACGAGTGTGTTTTACATCACAGCAGCAATTAAATAAAGCAAGAGGCTTTAATTTGTTCAAGTTTTCTTTCATCTGTAAACTGTGTGTTTATTTGTGATTTGCGGGACATTTGTGAAATATTGTCACAAAGTGACGGTAAGGGCGCTGTTTGTCCACCTGGACAGGTGAAAAGGCCGAGCGCAGCCTACGGAAAAGAGGCGGAGCCACAGAGTGATTCGCAGATGGCGCCGATTGGCTGCAGGATTCAGATGAGATGCATCGTGGGGAATGCGGAGGGGTTGTAGCAGTAATGGTATAAAGCCGGAGGGAAAAGAGGAACCCCTTGATTTTGCATATTTGCCTTGTGTTCGATTTTCGCTGGTAGTTTGTGTTTTCTTTGCTTTTTGTTTGTTGCATTTTTGTTCTTTGAAGGACGTTATTATTACCCAACGTGAGTCACGCCTGCACAGTCAGGCTCAGCCACTCAAACTAAATGTGTAAACTAAACAGTTTGTGACAGAAAGGGATTTCTATTTCATCTCAATTTATTTATAATTTTATCTACATTGCACCGGTCATTAGTCATTAAAAATGAGTGATTTGCAACAGAAAAGTTACATTTCAAGATGTAGTTAATCACAGATCAACTAATCTTGAATGAATCTGCCATTGCCCAGCTAGAACAGTAGTGTCCTATCTGCATATACACCTTTAGCTTCTGGAAAAAAATCAAAACTGCTCATTTTTTAAGTAATAAAGCTCCTATACTTGTGCTCTTTTAAAATGATTTGCAACCGGTAAGCAAGATGGTTTGTCCAAGTAGTGTTGCTGTCCAAGATGGCGGAAATGGCCAGACCTGACTGCACATGCGTGACTTAAATAGAGCAGGGACTCACAGCGGATAATGATGATGACAGGGTTCCTCAGCTCCCTAACTGTAATATTGACAGCGATTCTTTATACATGTTTGTTGGGGGTCGCACTGAGGCTGGGTGAGCGACGGACGAATGGAACTGAACTGCCATCTCACATCATCTCATCATCACTATAATCCTCTCTTTCTATATATATATATTTTAATTAATGATAAACATGTTACTGCCACACAAAGGTAATATATGAAGGTAACTTTAGACTGCAGCAGAAAAGGGCAGATTACCCTGAATTATAGGATGTAAAACATCATGTCTGGACATTTTTTTGTCTCTGTGAATTTCGAGGGTTAAGAAATTATGTGTGTGTTTGGGACACAAAGATATGAGAAATTGGTCAAAATAATGGAAAACCTGAAGAGGCTTTTCTGCATGTGTGAGCTAAAAATGAATGATGATTGACAGATGAAGATTGACGGGACTCTTTTGTTGCAGGGTGGAGAGGAGGGTGTTAAAATCTAAGCGTGTGCGAGGGAGTGAGATCGATAATCAATAAAATCACCTCATGGCCGCATTGACAAGGACGACAAACGAGCAGACATCGAGGCAGCGAAATGATGGCTTTTCCTGCCCAAACGCCGCCATCGCCGTTTTCTTCCCTTCAACTCTCCTCTCTGCCATTACCTCCTTTCCTGTCGGAGTTTTTTTAGAATAATAGCGCAATGACTATTGATGCAGAGCAGAGTGGTGGCAAGATTACTGTTATTAAAAGAGGATTACAAGCTGAGCTGTCTTTGCTCTGCTCTGAGGGGCGCGTACACACACACACACACACACAGCATAAAGTCAGCAGCGTGTGTCATTGCTTCTTTATACTCTGAGCAGTGGTTTCAGAATCAGGTGAGAATGTCTCTGTTCTGACAGGATAAAAAAATAAGTTGTATTGTCTCCAGTTCATTAAAAGATGTTTGGTTTGAGAAATCTGGTGCAAAAAATAAGAAGAGCCGCTTTTTAGGAATGTTTCCAAGGATTATCAGATACATATTTTAAAGAGAACTGCGATGATACTGAGCAATAATTATAAATACAAAAGATAATAATAAAATGCAGTAGAGCTGTGTTTTAATTTGCCCGTGTTTTATTTAAACCATGTCATAACTTATGCTTCACTTGCAATTCATGCAAATTAAAGTGAAAACAAATATTCACAGATTTGCATTTTAAAAGTATGTTGATGACCAGTTAATTGTGCTGTGGAGCCTAGATTTTAATTATTTGCTTCAGTATGAGTTCTGATTTCTGCAGATGAATTAAAAAAAATCATCTATTATAATAAGGAGTAAGGATCTTAATAGTGCCAGTAAAATTCAGATCATTACCTTTAGTGTTATTATACTGTATATTATATCAGAAGTAGAAGTAATACAGAATGATACTTCAACTACTACAATATACTATAATAATAATTTACTTATATACAGGTCTCACGTGTTAAATTAATTGAGTTGATTGTTGACATCCTAAATTGTAGTTTGAAGAAAAAATAATTAATTGTTTGGTTTTGCCTATAAATCAATCAGACTGATTAATTTGAATCTAATTAGAACTCTTGTAACTAATCAGTGAATGACATTAAGATTAGATTAGATTCTTCTGAAGAAAAAAAGTTTGAACACAAGTTAGAATGATCAAGCAGACTCTGGCCGGACAATATCTTGACATTTAATGGATAGTAAATATCCATGAAGAGCCAATTTAACATCAATATATATCAATAAAAGCAAAACATTTTATTTAAAAAAAATTCTCCAGGTTGTCCATGACCATAGGAACCCAGATCTTCATACATACATGAAAGGAAAAGGAAAAATACATCCAGAGTTTATACAGAGAAGTCACATTTTAGAACAAAATTTTCTCTTTACTGTGATTTAACACAAAAAATCAAAGTCATGTTGCATTTTCAGATCAGAGGGTCGACATTTTTTTTTTTTTTTTACAGAGACGACAGGTTGTTCAAGTGTGTTTTTTGCATAATGAGAAGCTACAGTTACTGTTCATTGAGAACCGCCTGCAGTTTTAAGACAGATGTTTAGGGCTGCAACTAACAACCTATCGATTATTGGTAAAAGTGTCAATTAGTGTTTCCCAAAGCTGAAAATTCAATGTCTTTTTTTTGTCTAGACTAACAGTCCACAATGCAAAGGTCATCCATTTACTATTGTAAAAGACTAAAGAAACTATAAAATAATCTGATTTGAGAAGCTGAAACCAGAAAATTTTGACACTTTTTTCTTAAAAATGACTCAAATTACTCATTATTCAATCACTATACTATACAATAAATGGAATAGTTTGCAACTAATCAATTAATTGCCTAATTGTTGCAACTTTACGGATGTACTTATATATAACTATTGTGTAAAGCTGACACTCATCCAGACTAGTTAACAGCTGAACTACTTACTACATCACTGACATAACAAGCGAACAGTTCAAGGAGCCTGTGGTTCTTCTGTGTACATGTGACCCCAAAACCAGCCGACTCTGCACCACCCGCCTCCCCCCCGTATGAGAAATCAAACCAAACGCACCCTGAACTTTATCCCCCAACAGTCAGAGTCTCCGTTGTGCCGCTCTCTCCCAGCTATTTAAATGCTAATCAATTCATTACTGCGAACATCATTACGCTCTCAGTGCAGTTCACTATAAATCATGTCAACGCAGCCAAACATCCTGACAGGGGGAGAGAGAGAGAGGCTGAGTGAGGGAGGAGAAAAGTGTCATTAGTTTTTAAATGAGGTCTGATTGAATCCTCATTCTCAATTTCATAATGAAAGTTTTCCCAATTTGCCCTGCTCCACCCCCCCCCCCGACACACACACAGACACACACACACACACACACACACACACTCCACACAGAGTATCAGAGGTTTACAGATAACCAGCCGCACACACAGGAGTCCAGGAGAAATTAGCTCCCTGTTAATTCATTTCCATTGTCTAAATGCTTGGTAATTCCTGGGGTAGGGGAGGGGGGGCGTCGGCAAACCACTGCAGTGTGCAGCAATAGAGGAACAACCGGTGCATTAAAGCCCCAGCTTAATTATTATGCTAATCAAGCCGCCCGCAGGGCTCAGAGAAGTGATGTAACGCTGAGAAATAAATATATAAACGCACATCCATAGTTTTAGTCAATTTTGAATGTATGCGTTTGCTATTCTCTCCATTTATTGGATTATTGTTTTCTTTTTTTTTCCCCCAGTTATTACTCAGACAGCAGGGAACAGATAGAACTGGCTGCGAGTCAGGATTTCAACCCGTGAATAAAAAGGTAATACTGTCTTTTTCATCATGAGAGTCAAAAGGAAGTTGTGTTCATCTTTGTGGTTTTTAAATATTTCGTTGTCAACACATTGACTTGTAGAAATCCCACATTCAAATCAGCCAATCAGAGGACGAGCTTGGTAAGGTTAAAGAGACGGACACTAGATAATAATTAATTATTTATTAATCTGATAATTTTTGGTTCTTCGACTGCAAATGTCTTTTTAGTGATGTCACAACTTCACATAACACACATAAGAAATGTGAAGTATGTGACATTCAAACATGAGAAAGAATTATCAAAATTAATAAAAATATATATTCTGATATCTCTGAATTCTCAACTAATCTATGGATAATTAATTTAATTGATCAATTAACTTTTTGGTTATGAAATGGTATAAAATACCAATCGCTGTTTTCAACAGCTGAAGATTCAAAGGATCCATAGCTAACTATTGTAGAAGACTAAAAACTAGTGATGCACGATATATCGGCCAACCGATATATATCGGCCGATATGTCACGTTTTTTAACTTATCGGTATCGGTCCGATATCAACAAATTCTGGCCAATATGTCAACAATTGGCAGAGTTAAACCTCTACAGTTAGTTGGGTCACTGTCTGCGTGTGTCTCGGCGACGCGCTAAGCTAAGCTAGCTGGTCCTAGCGGGCTCCTCCGTCATCGCATCGCCTGAAAAGACAAAAAAAATGCGCGGAACGTTGCTCCGGGGTGTCGGACGCCGTCCTGCCGCCTTCTCATCGCCGTCCTGCCGCCTTCGCGGAGCTCCATCGGGTCCGCTCCGCCGTACTTCCTCTAACTACATGACAGAGTTTTACAGTGAGCCTTCCTTTAAATAAAGAGCACTGTTGTGCTTTTCAAATGTACAGTGTTTTTTCTGGTCTGTACTAAATTTGTGACACTACAGAAAACTTTTTTCTCTACATATATCGATATCGGCAAATATCGATATCGGCAGTGACTGCCGATATGTATATCGGATATCGATATCGGCCGAAATTTTCACTTCGGTGCATCCCTACTAAAAACAGTAAATAATCTGATTTGAGAAGTTCCAACCAGTGAATTTGGACATGTTCTTCTTTAAATGACTCAAATTAAATAATAAATTATCCAAATTGTTGGTGATTTATGTAATAGATGGCAATTTATCAATTAATTGTTGCAGCTCACATGCACATTTTTGATGACTTACATACAGAAGCAGTTAACTGCATGTTAACAAAGATTTATGATGATATATATATATGTATATATATGTATATATATGTGTGTGTGTGTGTGTGTGTGTGTGTGTGTCTTTGTGTGATTGATTTCTCTTACATTTATCGCATTCTTGCTGCCACCGTCCATGTACACAAGTATTGTTCAATAGGACACACATGTTTTATTTCATTCGTATTTAGTAACTTATGCTATATTGTGGGCGACCGACGTGGTCTCCCCACAAGACGCGACATTGGTGTGTCTGCCTCGGGGCCCGCTCGACCACACTCCATTTCCGGTCGTAGCCCCGCCAGCACTTCCGCTAGCACTTCCGCTAGCACTTCCGCTAGCCGTCTCCGCTAGCCGTCTCCGCTAGCCGTCTCCGTCGGCTCCTTCGCCGACCGTCCCTGCAGGCTCCTTTGCCGACCGCCTCCGCTGGCTCCTTCGCTGACCGTCTCCGTTGGCTCCTTCGCCGACCGCCTCCGCCGGGCACTTCCCACCGGCCACAGATCCCACCGCTGCCACCAAATGTGGGCGACCGACGTAGTCTCCCCACAAAAGGGATCAGGGCAACCAGAAAAAGAAGTGGAGACAGGAGGCAAAGGAACTCACATAAAAAACATTTATTGTCGGCAATACAAAAAGAAGACCCAAAACGCTCACGCCAGCAGGGAAAGTCCACCTCGCACCAGGTGGACCAGACAGGCAGTCCCATGCGTCGCGTCACCTGTCCCACACGCAAACATGTCCGGGGGGAAACTCTCTCTGCTATTCAGTTCCCCCTTATAACCAGGTGAGAAGGGGAGGGGTCATCACCTTCTCACATATATACAATTACACTTAAACTGAGAAAAGGACAGTGTGTCTGAGACTAAGGACAGCACCAGCACCAGACTGGAATTAACACTGTACAACTGTGCTATCGCAGCCCTTATTTAATTTCAATCAGACCATTGTGTTGAGAAAGCAAGGGTCTCTGGATAGGATTGAAAGAAAAAAGTCATCTGGAAGGAAGATTGCTTAATTGCAATAAAAAATGAATCTGGGAACACACACGGGCTCATTCAACTCATTCAAGCTAATATGTTATTTTGACTGTTTAATTCACATTTAATGTAATGTACAAGATTGTGATAAAGTGATTGCTGCTGTGTCTTCAGAATCATAAAATTACGCCTCCTAGTATTTTGGTATCTTACATAAGGCTTTATACTCACAGATGTTTTTTTTTTCAAACTGGATTTCCTGGTCCTTGTTTTGCTTTTCTTTCTGATATCTGAAGCTTCACACCTAAACCTCTGCAGGTTCCGTTTATGTTTAAAGCAGTGAACCTCTGCAAGCATTTGGTCAAGCAATTAAATCGGTGCAGGCTGCTTCAAATAGTTTTAGACAGAATTCCACATGAGACGCAGTTTTCATAAATGCAGATCTCGTTCCTTTAACATATCGGCATCTACATTTACTCAGTTCCCTAACAGAGGTCCATCTGTGGTGACTTCCACCGTTAGTCCGTCCACCTGGGCCACCTCCGGATGCATCCATCAAACTGACATCACATAGGGGTCACATTCATAAACGTCACTCACAAAAATTGGATCTAAGCAAAAGGTGAAATTGAGTGGAGCTTTGTAGCCCTCGGAGCCGCCGGGGCGGGGGCTCCTTTGAATTCAGTTATGGCATAGTCGCATTTCAGCACCTGGCTACGCACGAGCTGCTGCCAATCATCCCGCTGCGGATCACAACAGAGACAAAGGTGTGAGCGTTATGCAAATGAAGTGTTGGCGGTTGTCACAATGCAGCAGCCACTGACAATAAAGAAAGACAGAGTGTGTGTTCATGGTGGATGATATAATATCAGTAGTGGATGTAATGTAATCTGATCCTTTACTGAAGTAAATAACGTCTTCTAAAAGTACTCAATTATAAATAAAAGTCCTGAATTCAAAATGTGAGTTGTACAAGTGTAAAAGTACAGAAAATGTAAAAGTGCATTAGTATTATCAGCAAGAGGTTTTTAATGTGTCAAAACTATAAAATACTCATGGTACAGTATTTTAATCTTAAATTAAATCTGCATCTTTATGTAACAAGCTGTGAGATAATTGTGGAGTAGAATGTACAATATTTGCCCTGAAATGTTCACTGTAAAAAAAAATTAACCGACCCTTTGAAACATGTCAATTTCCTATAAATTTGAATCACTTGGCTCCATATTAAAATAAATATTGGATACAACACACAATTTGTTGAGTCTACTTCTTTAATAAGTAATGTGGACCTGTGGAAAACATCACCTTAGAGAACTAACAAAGATATTGGTTGGTCACAAAAGTTAAGAAAAAACACATGAACTTATAGGAAATCTACATAGCCAATCGAATTTAAATATTAACACATGACAAAATAGCTTCAACAACAACATTTATTAAAACCAAACCAGCCTTGCTTTAAAGTAATTGTTGTAATGCAAACTAAAATAACACTGTCCCACAGATGAACAATATAATATACATAATATACATACATAAAAATGGGTGGCTACAACAAATAAACCAAAAAAGTTTTGACACCTTCATAAACATGAATTAAAATTTAACAAATGTAAAGTCTCCTAAAGTGACTCGATAAACTGAGTCCATTTTAAGTTTTTTCAGCATTGTTGCAGTTAAATGCACAAAGAAACACAAAGAAATCATAGAATCATATACCTGAACCACCCTTCTAGCTGAGGTTATTCTTCAGAGAGTAGTTCCTGGGAGTGCATATCCTGTGAACAGGCAACTAATGACCTCATACATGACGCATGGCAATCTTTACCTCAAAGACAATGGCTACATATATGAGGGAGACTGGAATGGGCTCCTTTACATTGTCAACAACCAAAAGGATTCCAATCACCATTCCCTAGATGACACCCTCCTCCATCTGTGGCTTCATGCAAAAAACAAAAACATACCAAAAAGGTGCCTGTGCTTTAGATATGGTTTGTCATGGATATACAGAGGATGCCTGAAATGACACGCGTAACCCTGCCCATTATGACCTATTTTTTTCTATCATTAAACAACATTTTGCTCCTTAGTCACACCTCTTCATCAATGTAGAAGTATTTTCCTCGGTGTACCATGGCAGTCCCTGCAAAGCTGCTGCTCTCTTCCTATGGTCTGATGCCTGTAAAACAAAACCTGCGATCAGTTGACTAATATATGAAAAACATATGGCAACCTGGATTCTGGGGGACAGTGGAGGTGAAATAATGTTCTGTTGTGTTTTGAATCAGACTGCAGCAACAACACATTATTATATAGTGTTCAATCAATGTGAACCACAACTACAACAAATGTGCCCTTACAGTACATTCGTGCCAGGACTCCCCACTAAGGATGTCATTTCTTCTATTTTCTCTAAGTGCTTTAAGCTGAATAACAGAAGACGTTTATGCAGGTGTTTGTCCAGACCCTCATTCTTGTCTGGTGCACCCTCACCTGACTTCAATCTCCTGTCTTCTCAGTGCATTTTTTTTGTTAACTTTTGGACCATTCTTTCCCTTTCTTCTTCTAGACATCCACTACATCTATTTTTTTTACTTTGCTTCATGTCCCACATGTGTCACTATCTGCTCTTGTCTTCAAATTATAATTTAAATTCTTATCAATAATTATTAATTTTAAACTTTAAGCTATGTTTCCCCCATACCATCCAGATGTGGAGTCAGCTTCTGTAAGCTAAATCTCGGACTTCATGTCTATTCAAAGAGACACACATGGCTCACTTTCTCTAAAAGTCATTTCCCTGCCGGAGCCTCAGCTCGACATCAAAGGAGAACGTGGGGATGGGAAAATGAGCTGGCCGTTGCGGTCAACACCTCCAGAGCACTCTGTTTGTCTGCTAACATGATGTAGTTGGAGAGGATGGATAAGATAAGGACGATGCTGCCGGAGATGATGGTAAAGCAGAAGGGTACAAACCTGTACAAACACCAGTTTCAGGCCATCACCGAATCTAGAACAGAGTCCAAGTGGATGTCTGTTAAAATGTCGACCCTAAGATTTGTCAAGATTAAAACCCTCATGAAACCTAGCAAGTGAGTGCCCCTCCAACTTGTCTGCAGATATATATGGCACTGGACCTCTAACAGTTGTTCATAATTTCTGAACATACATTCCTTGCCTCTCAAGTACTTCAAGGTCTTTATCAATGGTTTAAGTACGGCGGCGAACCTATGTTTCTTCACATCATTGCTAGGTAGATTGATGATGATGATGGTTGTTCCTAATGGGCTGCAAACCTTGAAGTCATCAACATATAAGGTATTGTCTTTGCAGTATACACTGTATGTTTTGAACTGAGTCAAATGTTCAAATGTTTCAATATGTTCTGCAACGAGACTTTATCTAACACATTTTTATTTAACAGCTGGGTCAGGACCTTCAAAACCAAAATAATAAACACATGTACACCTTGAAGGCGAATCTACAAAATATTTAGCTGGCTCAATCACTTTAAAATATTTGTTGTAAAAAGTGTCTGTCTTGTATTCAGAGGCCTGAAAATTAGGGGGGTTATTTGTTTAACTATATCTTGTATACGGCAGTGATTGAACTGTTAACTGCACAAGTAGGCTTGATGAGTACACTTTCAATTATTTGTACAACTGAACTATTAATTAAAAGCCCATTTATTATTTTCTGAATTGTTCTTTTAGACACATGCAAATGTGTATGCATATGCAGTAAGAGAGATGCAACTTTGTCTTGCAAGTCTTGATCCTCTATGAAATTCCCTGTTGAGAATGTTGGAATGTCTAGATGTAGAGTTTGAAGTGCCTTGAATATAGATTTGATACAGGTTTTTTTGAAAAGTGTCAACAGTACAAAGCTAATGTTTCTTATCAGTCTTATTAGCACAAGAAATATTATACACAGCAGTGGACTGAAAACTACAGTTTTTAAAGGGATATTTAACAGTTCCTTTTTGTGTATGTGGATTTCTAAAACTCCAAAATACTGTGTATCATTACAAGTATCCGATAAATTGCACAGTCCACAACAGAAGTCATTCACCTGCTTTGTCCAGGCTTGACTACATTTTTGTCAAGTTTCCACATTTAATTGTATCCTAGAAACTGCTTACTTGGCCATGTCACTCATTCAAATGGTAAAATATTACATTTAAAAAAAAAAAAAAACAAGAAGCCTCATGCCACTGCAAGGGCAATACGCTAGAAGACAAAAGGTAGCTTCTCATGAGTAAATAGTGCTTTTATACTGTGTACCTATGGCAACACAGAACAGCAGCTGATTCACTCAGCTGGTGCTACATGCTAACGTACTTCTAAAAAATGTAATTCCCAACACTTTAGCCTTTATTTTTGAGCATATCTTTGTTGTACTGGGGCCACAATTGATAAGGAAACCTGCTGGTTAACAGAGCTTACCTCTAAAAGTTCAACCATCCTATATTTTATTATTTTTTTTTTTATATTTTTCAAATAGACATTTAAAAAGATGATATCATTATTTCTTCACATGTTATATTGACGGATCATTTGAGATGGAAAGCATGGAAGTGTCAGGGATCTGGACAGACGAGGACCACAGGAGCAATACGTTTGAACAGTTTATTGAAAGGGGTTGGGGAATGGGCGTGAGTCTTCGTGTGTGTGTGTCCCAGCGGCTGAGAGGCGTAGAGTGTAGACGGGGATTGAGGGTCCAGGCTCTCTCGCCAAAGGGGCTGGAAGTCCTGGGGAAACACACACACACAGCAAGAGAGGAGTGGCAGGGCAAAAGTACCGACAAGGGCAAGGCAGTATCGTGGTCAAAAAGGCAGAAGGCAGGTCAAGTTACCGGGATTGTAGAGCAGAGGGTGGTCGGGCAGGTCCGGGATCGCAGGTAGGAGTCAGAATAGTAGCAGGTAACAGGCAGGACAGGCGCGGGCTTAGCAGACGATCTGACGATGTGTGCTGGGAAACAGGACTCTTTATACAAGGCATGGTTACCAGGAAATGAGGAGCAGCTGGCTGGTTAACGAGGGAGTGGCAGAGAGAACAGGTGAGAGTAATCGGCAGATAATTAGTGCTCCTACCAGGCAGAGGGAGAGGGAGCTCACGACAGAACCCCCCCCTCAAGGGACGGCCCCAGAAGTCCCAAAGAAACACCGCCAAGACTGGGAGGGCGGAGGGGGAGCCGGCGGAGGGTCAGAACTCCTCAGAGCAGTCGGAGTCCATGGCCTCATCCTTAGAGAGCCCCCCAGCAGGGGTCAGGACGGGTCCCGGGACAGGGGCCAGGCCAGGTGCAGGGTCAGAAACTGGGTGGGTGGAACGACGGGGTCCTTTAGGACGACCCCGACGAATGGCTGGTTGGTCTGGATGCTGCCGGTGGAAGTCAGCGATGAGGGTCCGATCCAAGATCCGGCTGGCAGGCACCCAGGTTCTCTCCTCGGGACCATACCCTTCCCAGTCGACAAGGTATTGGATGCCTCTACCTCTACGTCTGGATCGGAGCAGGCGCCGGACGGTGTAGACTGGGCCACCCTCAATGAGGCGTGGAGGAGGCGGGGGGGGTGTGGCTGGAACCAGCGGGCTCTCATGAACCGGTTTAATCTTTGAGACATGGAACGTGGGATGGACCCTCATGGACCTGGGCAGAAGGAGCCGAACAGCAGTTGGGCTGATTACCCTCTGAATGGGGAATGGGCCGAGGAAGCGAGGTGCCAGCTTTCGTGATTCCACCCGCAGTGGTAGATCCTTTGTCGACAGCCATACCTTTTGTCCAACACGGTAAGTGGGTGCAGGAGTCCTGTGACGCTTGGCTCCAGTGGTGTAGCTGGAGATGGATTTGAGGAGTGTGGCACGGGCCTGGGCCCAGGTGCGGCGGCATCGGCGGGCGTAGGCAAGGGCAGATGGACAAGTGACTTCTCCTTCCTGGCTGTTGAATAGGGGTGGTTGGTAGCCGTAGACACACTGGAAGGGTGACATACCGGTGGCAGAGCAGGTCAAGGAGTTGTGGGCATATTCCACCCATAGCAGTTGCTGGGACCAGGTGGGAGGATTACGAGATGCCATGCATCGGAGTGCCTTCTCCAGCTCCTGATTTGCTCTCTCTGACTGGCCGTTGGACTGGGGGTGGAAACCAGAACTTAGACTGACCGTGGCCCCCAGCAGATGGCAGAATTCCTTCCAGAAAGTGGAGGTGAACTGCGAGCCCCGGTCCGAGACGACATCTCTGGGTAGTCCATGTATTCTAAAAACATGCTCCAAGACCAGCTGGGCAGTTTCCTTGGCAGATGGCAGCTTTGGAAGGGGAACAAAGTGTGCCATCTTGCTAAAACGGTCCACAATGGTGAGGATTACAGTCATGCCATTGGACTGGGGCAGTCCTGTGACAAAATCCATGGAAATGTGGGACCAGGGCCGTGTTGGTACGGGCAGAGGTTGGAGTAATCCGGCAGGTGGCTGGTTAGATGATTTGTGTTGGTTACAGATTGGACAGGCAAGGACAAAGTCTCGCACATCCCTCCTCAGTGATGGCCACCAGAATCGCTGAGAAAGCAGATGGCAGGTGCGAGTGGATCCAGGGTGGCAAGCCAGACGGGAGTCGTGTCCCCATTGTATGACCTTAGACCTCAGGTGTTCAGGAACGAAGAGACGGTCAGCAGGGCAAGCACTGGGGCCAGGTTGGTCATGGAGAGCATCCCGCACTTGTCTCTCAATCTCCCAAGTCAGGACACCTACGACGCAGGGACTGGGCAGAATGGGTGCAGGGTTCTGGGAAGGGGCATCCTCCTTCTGGAACTGGCGGGAGAGTGAGTCTGGTTTGATGTTACGTGATCCTGGACGGTATGACAGGGTGAAATTGAATCTGGTGAAGAATAGGGCCCAGCGGGACTGTCTCGGGTTCAGACGTTTGGCAGAGCGGATATACTCCAGGTTCTTGTGATCCGTCCAAACCAAGAACGGGACGGTGGACCCCTCCAGCCAGTGACGCCATTCCTCCAAGGCCAGCTTGACAGCGAGCAGCTCACGGTCCCCTATGTCGTAGTTGCATTCTGATGGGGATAAGCGACGGGAGAAGAATGCACACGGGTGGAGTTTGTTGTCCTCTGCAGCTCGTTGTGAGAGCACGGCCCCCACTCCCACATCAGAAGCGTCCACTTCCACAATGAATTGTCGATCTGCATCTGGCATCTGGAGGATGGGGGCCCTGGAGAACCGAGCCTTGAGGATACTGAATGCTTTGTCAGCTGCTGGGGTCCAGGTGAAGGGCTGTTTTTTGCTGGTCAGGGCGGTGAGAGGGGCAGCTACGGAGCTGTAATTACGGATGAACCGTCGATAGAAGTTCGCAAAGCCCAAGAACTGCTGTAGCTTCTTGCGGTTTACAGGAACCGGCCAGGAGGTGACTGCTGAGACCTTGGCTGGGTCCATCTGGATCTCTCCCTCTGCCACAATGTATCCAAGGAAAGCCACAGTCTTGGTATGGAATTCACACTTCTCTGCCTTGACGTAGAGCGAGTTCTGCAGGAGGCGGTGAAGGACTTGCTGGACATGAAGTGTGTGTTCAGGCTGGGTCTTGGAGAAGATCAGGATATCGTCTAGGTAAACGAAGACGAACTTGTTTAGGAAGTCCCGCAGTACATCATTCACTAGGGCCTGGAAAACCGCTGGAGCGTTGGTGAGGCCGAACGGCATGACAAGGTACTCATAGTGGCCGGTTGGGGTATTGAATGCCGTCTTCCATTCGTCGCCCTCCCGGATCCGCACTAGGTGGTAGGCGTTCCTAAGGTCCAACTTTGTAAAGATGGTGGCCCCCTGGAGTAGCTCGAAGGCAGAGTTGAGCAGAGGCAGAGGGTACCGGTTCTTTACTGTGATGCTGTTAAGGCCACGGTAGTCGATGCAGGGGCGAAGGGTTCCATCTTTTTTCCCCACGAAGAAGAATCCGGCGCCAGCAGGGGAAGAGGACGGGCGGATAATTCCAGCAGCAAGAGAGTCGCTGATGTACGTCTCCATGGCCCTTCGTTCAGGAGCAGACAGGGAATAAAGACTCCCTTTGGGGGGAACAGAACCAGGGAGGAGGTCAATGGCGCAGTCGTAGGGTCGATGTGGGGGCAGAGACGTGGCTTTGACTTTGTTGAAGACCTCCCTGAGACCGTGGTAGCATTCCGGGACATTGGAGATGTCTGGGGCTGAGCCGGGGGGTACCGGGTGAGAGGGTGGCATGGCCGCAAGCAAACAGGTCTGGTGGCAGTCCTTTCCCCACTCTCGGACCTTTCCAGTTGCCCAATCAAGGTGAGGGTTGTGCCGTCGGAGCCATGGGTAGCCCAGGATAAGAGGTTGGCCCGGGGAGTGGAGCAGGTGGAACTGAATGGTTTCAGTGTGGTTGCCAGACAGCATCATTTTAACAGGGGTGGTGATCTGCGTGACTGTGCCAAGAGGGTGACCATCTAGTGCCCAAGCAGGGACGGGGGGTGTCAGACGGAGGGTCTCCAGTCCCAGCTGGTGAGCGAGTTCGGTGTCCATTATGTTGGCTTCGGCACCTGAGTCCACCAGGGCAGCCAGTGTGTGGGTGGAGTCGGGAAGATGAAGACGGACCTGCACCCACGGTTTGCGGTTGGAGGACTGGGTGGTCATTGGGCTCAGCCGGGCTCCTCCTATGTCTGGTGATCTTGGGCTTTTTAAAGGGCAGTTGGCAACACGGTGTCCTTCTCCTCCGCAATACAGACATAGATTGGAGGAGATACGGCGCCGACGCTCAGCAGGAGAAAGAGAAGCCCGGCCAATCTCCATGGGTTCAGACGGGTCTGGTTGGTTTGGAGGAGTAGTTGGGGAAGACGGCTGGACAGTCGGGACGTGACGAGAGCTGGTGGCTAGGGGATTTTGGCGCCCCCTATCTCGGCGGCGGGTCTGGATCCGTCGATCTATGCGCACAGCGAGGGCGATGGCGTCATCAAGGGTGGAGGGCCGTTCATGAGAGACCAACTCATCCTTGATGTAGTCGGCCAGGCTGGCGAAGAACACGTCCACCAACGCTGCCATGTTCCAGGGGCTGCGCCTTGCCAAAGTCCGGAAATCGATAGAGTAGTCTGCAACCGTCCGTCGACCCTGCCGGATACTCAGAAGATCCTGGGATGCCTCTTCAGAGGATGAGCCCAGATCAAAAACCTTGAGCATCTCCTTAGCAAACAGTTCAAAAGATGTGCACGCCGGGGTCTGACGCTCAAACTCCGCTGTTCCCCAGAGTCGAGCTCGGCCTGTCAGGTGAGTGATTGTGTACCCGACCTTAGCCCCTTCTGTGGCAAAGGTTCTGGGTTGCAGAGAGAACTGAAGGCTGCAACTGGTCAGGAACGGGCGCACTTGATTTGGGTCACCGTTGAATCGTTCTGGGTTGCCGATTCTAGGTTCCGGGGCTTCAGCAGCAGTGGCCTGGGTGGGTGACTCTGGAGCGGTGCTGGCGGGTGGGCTGGCTCGAGCTAGACCTGAAGGCAGACCGGCTGTGGCTGGAGTGGCAGGCAGGCTGGCAGTGGCTGGAGTGGCAGGCAGGCTGGCAGTGGCTGGAGTGGCAGGCAGGCTGGCGGTGGCTGGAGCGGCGGGCTGGGACTGAGGGATGAGTTGGGCAAGCAGTCGGGTTATCTGAGCGAGGTGATCTTGCTGTTCGTGAATCCGGTGTTGTTGCTGTTGTATCAACTGCTGTGTTTGCTGCAGCTGCTGTTGCTGCTGGTTGCCAAGCTGTAGCAAAGAGGAGACGTCAACCGTCATCCGATGGATGTCCCTCTCAGCGTTTCCCAGGCGCTGCATGGCGGTGGGGGGTTCTAAGTCCATGTTTTGTGAAACGTTTGCTGGGTCCATTATGATGGTCAGATCGTACTGTCAGGGATCTGGACAGACGAGGACCACAGGAGCAATACGTTTGAACAGTTTATTGAAAGGGGTTGGGGAATGGGCGTGAGTCTTCGTGTGTGTGTGTCCCAGCGGCTGAGAGGCGTAGAGTGTAGACGGGGATTGAGGGTCCAGGCTCTCTCGCCAAAGGGGCTGGAAGTCCTGGGGAAACACACACACACAGCAAGAGAGGAGTGGCAGGGCAAAAGTACCGACAAGGGCAAGGCAGTATCGTGGTCAAAAAGGCAGAAGGCAGGTCAAGTTACCGGGATTGTAGAGCAGAGGGTGGTCGGGCAGGTCCGGGATCGCAGGTAGGAGTCAGAATAGTAGCAGGTAACAGGCAGGACAGGCGCGGGCTTAGCAGACGATCTGACGATGTGTGCTGGGAAACAGGACTCTTTATACAAGGCATGGTTACCAGGAAATGAGGAGCAGCTGGCTGGTTAACGAGGGAGTGGCAGAGAGAACAGGTGAGAGTAATCGGCAGATAATTAGTGCTCCTACCAGGCAGAGGGAGAGGGAGCTCACGACAGGAAGTATGCATGAGAATCCTACTCTACTTAAAAAGAGTTGCAAAGTGTTATATATGCATGCAACATCAATGTCAGTTCAGTATCAGAGTTGATTACATAATATAAAAACTATGAAAATCAATAAAATCGGGGTGAAAGCCTTTGTGTTGTGACATGTGTATGAGATGGTTTGTATAAAAAAAACATTTGTGCTAATGATGGAGTCTGTGTTAATTGTTAACACTAAAATGTGTGTCAAGCCACTAATAAATATTAAAATTATATTTTGGATTTAATATGTAATAGTGTGTAATGTGCCTGCATTTTATGACTTGGGCTGCTAACAATATTGATTTTAATTAAATATTTTTTTATCAACTTTTAAAAATTATCAATCAATCATCAGATGAATAGATGGTGATGAATTTAATGCTTGGCAATCGTTCGTGTGTGCGAGATTGTGTGCATTTTCATGTACGTTTGAGGTGCACCTGCATGTCATAGTGATGGTTATTGCCTATGTGTGTGTGTGTGTGTGTGTGGTGTGTGTTTATGTCAGTAAGCTCTGGAGGATGCAGCCAAGAGGAAATCAATGCTGTCTGGCATCAGATGCATGAGCTGCAGCCCCACCTTATTGTCGGTGAAGCAGAGAGACACATTAAGTCTACTAACAGTTTAGTTAAAGCTCACAAACCTACATTTTTACATACAGCAGTATATAATGGTGTCAGTAGATCATTTGAACTATATTTTTGACAAGAAACTAGATTATGCCATTCAGTTCTTTGTCTGACTGTTCTGATTTTTTTAAATTTATTCTTTTATAATTTTGATTTCATGGATCACTATGTCAATGTAAATACTGCAATGATAAGTCATTTAATCCTGATTTCCAGGTTTACTTTAGCGCTATGTAAACCATAGGGACTGGGCAGAAAACTGCCTCCCATCATGCAATGATAATGTGCAAATTGCAGGGGAAAAAAAAACTCATCTTTGAGTCATTTAATTAACTGCAGAACACATTATAGCCGTTATTATTTACTTAAAAAAAAAAAAAAAAAAACTCCTCCCAACTACTGCATCTGTGGGAAACGCCGAATCAACCACCAGAAAGATTGTTAGTTGCAGCCGGACTAACAACCAAACAGACAAGAAGATGGTGAACGCTTCCGTGCAGCAGCCACGTAGCTCATTAACCAAAGATCTAGAACAAAATCAGCAAAATGTCACTGACATCCCAGGGTGCATATGAATCAAATGAGATGATTCCTATTACCAGTGGAGCATTGATTATGTGACGTAGAAGCAATCAAGCCTCTTCAATAAGCGGAATCTGCTTGTTTCCACCTTCCCACCAACTGTTCAAACTGAAAAATTCACTTTATTTGGACACTACTACCTTGATACTACAAATGGTGCCTTTAATGGTGATAATGTGTTGATATATCTTAATAATATCTGGAATATTAACATTTTTTAATATTTTTAAATGTAGTGTCATTTTATTAAAAGCGTACTTCTTCTAATCAGATTAAATTAGCAGAGAAAATGGTAAACTGGAAATTTCATAGATACGATTCTCAGAGTTTACAACAACAGCCGTGGCAGACAGTGTAGTTTGTGTTTTTTCTGTGCTTGGCTATAACTCACTTCTTAACATGAGATTAGTCCCAGCAGATCTGGAGAGGACAAACCAGGACTGATGATGAAGTACACTTGTGTTCTACAGTTTTGTTTTTTTGTACTCCAACCTTCATTTTTTTATGTAGAATGTGTTTACTGTACTATGTCTGCTGTGTGTTTTATGGTACTTTATGGACAGCAGTTAAACATCTCTTCTAATTAATATTGATCATGAATAAAATAGTATTTAACATATGGTCCCTGACAAATAAACCAATATATTTAATTAGAGTTGGGCAGTATTTGATTAAATAAAGTCATTGCTTGGACAGAACTAGTTCCTGAGTCGAACTGCAAAAAAATTGATTATAAGTCAGAAATAACTACAGCCACATCACCCCACGCATTTCTATAAGTAAGTGCGGTTTGAGGTTGATCTTGTTTTCTCATCTATAATTATCTTCATTGTAAGATTAAGTACTCGATTAACCACAGAGTTTTACATCAATGCCTCTGTCTAATCTAAACACATAATCACACTCCTCTTACTTTTCACACTTATTTTTAGCAGAAGTCCACTGGAGTGAAATTAGAGCCTCGCTCGAGGCATCACTCATTAACTCCCTCATCACGCAACAGGAATCTTCCTCAGTGAGTGGATGTGATGAAAGTGTGCTATTTAACCTCTTATAAAATAACAGTGGGTGAGTGCTGATGGCTACGTGCCCTTCAACACAGTATTAGTCAGAAAATATTTCTCTTTTAATGACCAATGGTAATTAAATGGATTATAAAGAAGCAAGCAACAGATATTGTGAAGCTAAAATAGCATTTTGTGGGCAGAGAGTCCGGCATTGATAATTCCATAAGCTAATGGTTTCGCCTGACACCAACAGTGGAGCAGATGATGAAACATATGGGCCTGAGACAGAGGCCCAAAAGGAACAATTCACACTAAAACACAATCTGCATGTATAAACAGATTCCTGGAAAAATGCTTCAACCTGACCATCAAGATGAATCGTTTGTGAGAATTTGCCTCCGGGTTAGTTCTGCAAAGCCAGAAAAGCAGTGAAAGCGTGTCACTCAGAATAAATCACTGTTCTAAAATACAAAACATCAAACCCTGGTAGGTAAAAAAAAACAAAGTATATTAATTGCTATAAAACAAAAGGTATTTAGATGAGCTTTTGAAATGCTTTCATGTACTATCATCCTCTCAGATTTTTATTCTGTCCATCTTTTCTCACCCTGTTCGATTCACTTCAAAGCGTCTTCGTAAGAACTGAGAACACCAACGGTAAGAGATAAAAGACGCAACCGCATTACATCAGTCTAAAGTAAAGTACAAAGTGACCTCCTGCTCAGAGATGACAAAATGACAGCAAAGCCACCAGGTTCCCTGTGAGAACACACAGACTTGTCTGCTGATGACAGTTGGGGCAGATATCGACAAAGTGTCTGTGCTTTTTATTGACCAGAACGTCGCTTCTGACAGGAGAAACTTCTGAAGAGTGTCGTAGCGTTATGAGATAACCACCATCAACAACAACACTGAAGGAGGGACGCCGCCTGGAATAAAATGACTCCTGGAATAAAGTCAGGGAAATTATTTCGTCCCTCAAGTTAACAGAGAACAGGAAGTTAATCAGCTCTATAGGCAAAAAGAAAAAAAAAATACACAATTTACATTAAAGTCGTGTTTCGAATGTCGTGAGCTAATAGTGAATGTTAATATACAATAAATATGTTATTATAGCCATGTAAAATTCTTTACATATTAAAAAAAAAGGATGAAGAAGAAGAAAAGTGATGCTGATATGAGTCAAGTGTAGTTTATGCGCTTTATTGTGATCTCTGTACAATCATGTTTTTTTTGAAGGGGACTTTAATCATTACATATTATTATTTATTAGTAGTTTAACGGCTGTGGTTAAAGTGCTAATAAATTGTAAAGGCATGTGGTTGAAAGAGGACAGCAATAAACGTCCACATTAACAGGAACAAAGCAGGCCAATCACTGTCCTAATCACAGAGCATGAAGGTTGTCTATCTCCTGGCTATAATGTTTATGGAGGGTCATTAGTCACAGTCTAAGTCACAGTCGTCCTACTTATTAAATATTCAACTAATCAATAAGTTCATTTCATTCACAAATCTGCCAAATTTGAGTTGTTCCTATGCAATAATGCAGTACAGGCCTCTTTAAATCTAGAGTTTAGCAGAGTCAGCAAGAGCTTATAATGTTTTAGGATATAAATAATTCAACAGGAAAAATGGATAAAAATCTACAAACAAATCCATAGTCAGTTGAGACCAAACCGAACAATCGACTATGAGAGGTCAGCCGTCAGTTGCTTATTCTCATCTGATGTAGTGAGGAGCTTCTCATTTCTTAAACGACCATGTGTAAAAACACATCCACCGGGGTATTGGATGTTAGATGTAGTAGTATGTTGAGTTTTCAGAAATCTGGAAGGACAATAAAAAAAAATAAAAAAAAAAACAGAGTGATGCAGCATCAAGGTAAGACCAGAAGCAGATGGAGTGAATAGCATCTTATTCCATAAATGTATCAACAGATTGACTCTTGCATGGCACAAGTGTGTTCAAAGACGACGATGCCAGGATTCAACAAATAGTGATGGAGTGTTACACTGAGCATGAGGCCTGATTTTCATTCCATTG
This sequence comes from Eupleurogrammus muticus, assembly GCA_036785175.1. Lineage (NCBI taxonomy): Eukaryota > Metazoa > Chordata > Actinopteri > Scombriformes > Trichiuridae > Eupleurogrammus > Eupleurogrammus muticus. The sequence continues at coordinate 10,064,459 of JAYKQN010000021.1, forward strand.
AGAGTCTTTGGGATGTGCTGGAGAAGACTTTGTGCAGAGGTCTGATGCTATCATCATCAATACAACATCCACAAGAAAGAAATCTTGCCTCATTGCTGAAGTTTATCAAAACAATGCCACAGTGAAGACGTGCCATAGTGAAAGCTGAAGGTGCTCCAATGAAATGTGTATGTGTGTGTGACCTAAAATTTTGATGCAACTATTGCCAAGCGGTATTATTTCAAGCCTTTATTTCTTGTAATTTTTAGGACTACAGTTTATAGATACCAACAACCCAAAACTCTTCACTATAGAGGGACAGGTATATACAGTAGGTACATGCTGCTCCCAATTTTACGACTCAACAATCTCTAAGACTCACAAATTCAAATCCAGCAGCTGAACACTGCTGCCTAGGCTAACTAAAAGATTACTGACATCAAATTTCCATTATTTGTTCCCTTATTTTGATGCAATTATACCTTTTTCTAAAAGTATCAAGGGAAAAGTGTCAGTGGATGCTTGCTTGGTTTTTGTTTTGCATATTCTGGATTCACAGTCACAGCACTGACACATGGGAGCCACTTATCAGCTCCACTGGAGCATTTGAATTTACATTTAAGGGCCCCTATTATATGTATATAAAAACACTTTTTCAGAGCTTGCGTGTAAATACTTAGGTCTCTGATGTTATTGCTAACAGGCAAACTATATAATAAGACTGAAATAAGAAACCTCCCGCTCATTCTGCTGTGATATGGCCTCCTCTGAATCTGCTAAAACCTGTTCAGACTTGAGCCTTTTAGAATTTTTGCTGAAGTACCTTTTTTGATAGCCAAATCCACTCCAACTACCTGAGGAGAAACTGCTGATGCTTCAAGTCTTCCTAAAATATAATATCGCCGGCGAGAGGTCAGGTGGGAAGCACTGAGTCGATGCAAGCTTGTTAAGCGATCGTTACCCTTCATAACATTTTCTAACTGCAGCGACATCCATAGCATTTGCAAGTTGCCTACCTGATGTAGTGTTAGGGGCTTTGTCCTCATCAACTTGACCGCAACACATATATCACCACATAATGCATGAATTGAAATTTGATGTTTTCTTAGCTGGTTTAATGTTAATCCACTCATCATTTCATCATTCTTGTTCACCAATAAGATATTGGGTGATATGTTGTCACTCCACTGGGCTATGTTGCGCCGACAGAAAAGTGCCGACACGCCGCAGAGCTTCCACCGACTGTCACTGATTGTGTTTGCTCCGTGGGGGGAAATGATTTGACGTTTAATCTTGTTGCAGCTAATGTGTTATGTCGCTCACTGGGAGCTGAACAACTTTTTTAAATTCATTTTTTTTAAACTTTACTTTCAAACTGAACTTCTTCTAGCGTTTGTGAGAGGGCAGCCTGATGCAGAGTACTGCTGTAAATGTCTTTTGACCATAAACCCATGCACATTTTTTATGAATGTTTGAATATCAAACGGAGTATAATATGACTCCTTTAAGTACAATAGATGCGAGTTTTACAACAGCAGTTTGGCAAATGATTCTTCAGAGAGCTTCTCTGCAAGATAAAAGAGGAAATGTTTTACCTAGTGATACTACTTACATACTAGTCTCTAGTGATACAGTGCCTTGCTAAAGTAGTCAATCCCCTTGAACTTTTTGACCTTTTGTCACAATTCAGGCAGAAATGATCAATTGCAGCTGCAAGTCTTTAGAGGTATGTCTCATTTAGTTTTGCACATCTAGAGACTGAGTTTTTTTGTCCATTTTTCCAGCAAAACAACTTCAGTAAGGTTAGATGGAGAGTGTTTGTAAGCAGCAGTTTTCAGATCTTCCATAGATTCTCATTTGGATTCAGTTCTGGACTTTGACTTGTCTTTCTAACACCAAAAAATGTTTAGTTTTCAACCATTCCATTATAGATTTAGCTTTAGCTATTATGTCCCTATCTCAGGTCTTTTGCAGACTCCAACAGGTTTTCTTCTAAAATGGTCCTGTATTTGGCTCCATCATCTTCCATCAAGTTTAACCATCTTCTCTGCGCCTGCTGAAGAAAAGCTGCTCCAGACCATGATGCTGCCACCACCATGTTTGACAGTGAGGATGGGAGTGGGAGAGAAGACAAGTTAAGAAGGAGGGGACGAGAAGAGAACAGGACACTAGGACAGGAAGAGGAGGGGAGAGCAAGGAAGGCATGGAGGACAATGAGAAGAAGAGATGGGGAGAAGAAGAGACAACCCTTACGAAAATTAACCATGGTTTTACCATGGGAAATACCGTGGTTTTACCATGGTTTTTTGGGTCATGGTTTACCATGGTTTTTTTGTGGTAACCATGGTTATACTATGGTTTTTATGTAGTAACCATGGTTCTACCATGGTTTTTGGAAGTACCATGAACCAACCATAGTAATACTATGGTATCCAAAAACCATGGTAGAACCATGGTTACTACATAAAAACCATAGTATAACCATGGTTACCACAAAAAAACCATGGTTAACCATGGTTACCCAAAAAACCATGGTAAAACCACGGTATTTCCCATGGTAAAGCCATGGTTAATTTTCGTAAGGGAGGATGAAGAGAGGAAGACAAGAATACATGAGGAGAGGAAGAGAGGAAGAAATGAGGAGCAGAGAGAGAGGGAAAGGAGGAAAAGAAGAAGAAGAGGAATTAAAGATTGGAGACAAGGAGATAAAGAGTAGATGAGACAAGAGAGGGAGAGGACATGGGATGAGACAAGGACAGGAAGATAAAAGGAGACAAGGAGAGGAAAAAAAGAGGAGGAACAATAGCTTAAAACAGTGCATTGTTAAAACTTTTCCAAAACTTTCCATTATTTCCAAGGTCTGTTTTTTTTTTCCCTCAGCTGTTGCTTTTCCCTCTTATGTTGCTTTATCTATTCAGTCTGACTCTTTCCCTCCTACTGTACATGACCCACCGCTCTATTTCTGACTCTCACCTTTTTCCCTTTAAAATCTGCAGCAAGCCAAGTCATATTTACCCCTAAAGTGCTTTTATCAACATGTTTGTCAGGAACTACTTCATAGAGATTAAAGAACAAGAAAGAAATAAATGGGCGAAAAGGACAAGCACATTATAAATAACAAGATAACAGTGGTTCAAGTGTGTGTGTGTGTGTGTGACTGTTCTCTCTTCAAAGTTTTTCTCTTCACTCATCATCCTTGTAGAATGTCACATCGTGTAAAACTTGTCAGAAAGTAATTAAGTGCAAATGTAGCTGCAGCACTTCACCGTTTGCAAGTGTGAGCTTCTCACAACAACCAGAGTTCTCGTTTAATAAGAGGGTGATGAAATGTGCATGTAGTAAAGATGCAAACATCTGCAATGCAAAAATGTGATGATTTACTGATGTTTACTCTAAACTCGAGTTGTAACCAACCAGTATTTCAATAGTTGAATAACCTATCACTTATTGAAATGTTTAATTGATTAGTTCTTTTCTACATAAAATGGTGTAAAATGTCAATCACGGTTTCCTAAGGCTGAAGATTCAAGTTAACTGTTATTTCCTTCTTAAAAACTACTCAAATATATGAATCGATTATCAAAATAGTTGGCAACTAATGAACTAACTGGTTACCTGTTGCAGCTCTGCACTAAACAATTTAGCTCAAACCATAGCAGAGTCATTATTTTGTGAAGCTATAGTATGCATATCAGAGTTTTTTCCTGCATAGAACATAGATAAAAAGTATAGATTTCTGTTAAATAAATAATGACAGGATGCATAGTCACCCCCAGAGGTTCAATCTGAGCCATGAAAAACCCTGATATCGTATTGTAATGCAATATAGAAGCAGTTTTTCCAAAGGGCTGGTCTGCAGCTACAGGTAGGTGCAGTTGTCTAACTGAAGCATTAGAATGGTAGTGATAACAACTGATAATGGCCATAATACAGGCTGCTATCCATTTAAAGGATAACATCCAAAGTGGGTGGGTCATGACTAAGTAGTCGTCTGAAAATAATGCATTTGGTCCTATCACTTTCAGACAGTCCGTGAATATCTAAATCTATGGAGCAAGTGTTTATGTCTGTCTAGTGTGTGTCGACAAACTGACCATTAGTATTGCTGACCATTAGGGCTGTGCTTCTTTACTTCAGGAGCAGGGAAACTTGGTATCAATATCTACCTCATTAAGGGAAATAAAGTAAACTGCAAATAAATCAGTGAAGCCCTGGCTCTGTGGGTCTCTGTAGCTATATAATAGCACATTAATCATGTACTGCAAAAAAAGCCGCCGTACTTTCAGTGCACCTGCAGCGCTGCAGTGCTGCAAATGAATGCGTCGCACGGAAACACCTGATGTTATGATAAAGAAAAATAGCTTTTGGATGCATCATAGGATTTTTAGAGGATTTATTTTAAAAGAGTATCTGTACTTTTCAGTTTTAATATGGATTCAATTTGATCTGCATCTTTTAATTAGATCTTTTGCAGAGAAGTTTATTAATTTGATCTATTTAATATGGTTTTCAGAGAGCCCTACCTAATGTGTATGTGCAGCATTTTCAGCAGTGTTTTTGTAGATTTGGTCTGTTTTTTTGTGTTTATTAAACAGTCTGTGTTGCCCCAGGTTCACTTTGCTCCTCCCATTTCTGGTGTGCAGTTTCATCAGTCTTTGACTTGGGAGTTTGGATCTAAAATGTTTCCACAGTTTTCTGCTAGCATTTTTTGTTGTTTTATACAGAAAGTTTTCGGGTAATTCAACTGAGGATAAATCTGGAAACTGATAGTTTTAGGGTTCATGAATCCTAAACAACAGAGAGGTTTTGGCTGCTGTTCTAGCTTCTGTGAAGTAGTTTTATTAGATGAAGAGATTTCGTCTAATAAGTGGCAACTAATCATTAAACAACCGATTGTGGCAGGATTAAACAAGCATCCATTTAAGCAATGAACTAGAAATATTACCTCCCAGTTTTTTTTGTATCTGCCAATCAGTCAAATTTCTAAATTTTGGTTTAAGTCTTGTCATAATTAGCATATGGATTCTTACATGTGGCCACAAACATGTTACACAGGCCGCATTGACCTTGAACTTTGACCAAATTTGAATCAATTTATCTGCGCGATCGAAAACAATATTTGTGCTAAATGTAACAAAATTCCCTCAGGTTGTTCCTGAGATATCACATTCATGAGAATAGATCGGACGTGAGGTGACTTTGACCTTTGACAGGTGAGATCGACACAGTTCCCCCTCGAGTCCAAGTGGACATTTCTGTCAAATGTAAAGAAATTCCATCAAGATTTTCCCAATAATGGGACAGACAACCTTAAGACATAATGTGACCGACCATGGCTAAAAAATGTTCCATAGTGCAGCTTGAGATCAGAAACTGCACATTATTCATTCATCTATTACTATTACTACCAACATCAAGTCAAGAGGAGGAAAAATGTGTTATTTTCTCAGAAGGAACATATGAAACAGAAGGGAAAAAGATACAAATTTGAAGAGGTAGCAGAGGAGAGAAAAGCAGAATACATTCAGATAATTACAACTGAATAATAAAAGACAATTGAGATGCAGAGTAGACATCTGAGGAAAAGAGGTAGAGATGGAACAGACAGATTGAAATTATTTGACTCATTTAATTCTATAAAACAGGCCAAGATAAATTAGGAAAAAGTAAAAAAAAAAAAAAAAAAAAACAGAAAAGATAAGAGGTCATTATCATTTTTCTGTGTTTCCAAAACTATTAAACATCACTTAAAAATAAATAAATAAATAATCACATTTTATGGTGTGACAAAGCTGTGGTTCAGGTCTGGAAAACGATGTGGTGAAGGGATAGAAAACATTCCCCGTCCTCTTCTGAAAAGTGTTCCCATTTATAAAGCAGAACTAGTCATGTCCAAGGGAGGAATAGAAGTAAGGAAATGTTATTGATTTTAATGAGATGTCTTTTTTCTTTGCCTTTTTTATGCTTCTCTGCACAGGATGAATGATCCAATCAGAGAGGTTTTCTCAGACAAAGGCGAGGCTGTGAAATATGTTTCTCCTTCTCTTGTGTTTACAGCACTCTCCTTCCTGCCACAGGTTTGTGATTCAGACTTGGATAGAAAGATAGAGGAGACAGATACAGAGAAAGATTCTTTTTCTTTTTTCCCCTTGATAAAGTGCATTAATGTCCAGAGAATAGATAAATTACATTGTAAAATCAGCAGAGGGTTGTGGTTTCAAGCCAAACTCTTCAGCAGTTGAGTGCTTGAAGGTTAGGTGTGGTGTGACAGTAAAGCTTTGCTGATGTCAGTCGGACAGCAACGAAACTACCGATCTCTGATATGACCAGTAAATTTAAAACCGCAGTCTCAGTAAATTAGAAGTAGATGTCACTCAAATGATAAGACTGACATAGCACTCGAATGATTAAATAAAGAGTACAAGATGATATAGGTTAGGGATTTACTCAGCATGTTCTCATAATGAAGTGTCTGCATATTTACTCTAGTGTAGCGCTGCAACTGTTTCATTAGTTGCCAACTATTACATTAACCACCAACTATGTTTGATAATTGATTCGAGTCATTTTAAGAAGAAAATATCTAAATTCTCTGGTTCCAGCTTCCCAAATATGATTATTTTCTGGTTTATTTTGTCTTCTATAACAGTAAACTGATAATCTTGGTTTGTGAGGTGTTGGTCTGAAAAAAAAAAATATATTTTTAGGTTGAATCTTCAGCTTTGGGAAACTTTGATTAATTTTCTACACCATTCTATGAAACAAACAACCTAATAAATTAACATATTATTATTTCAATAATCAATAGATGAATCAACTATCAGAATAATCATTCATTTCTGCCCTACTCCAGAATGACCTCATAGCATTTTCTAATGTGCTGCCTCTATTGGTCTTTTCCAAAACCATTAAAAAACACTTACTTACTTACTCTGTCACACAAATGTAACTATAGATTATATTTACTGACTGAATTTTTGAACCGTTCTGTTGTAGGGCGGGCAGTATTTATGAATGTTATGGTTTACATTCCACCAAAATGCTTTTTTTTTCATTTTTGTTAGCCGTTACGGAAAGTAGACGTAAAAGCATGACTGCTCCTATGGCAAATAATAAAGACAACTGCCAACTGTCTTTTGTTCTCACATGTTATATATTTTATTATCAAAATGTTGATTTTTAGTGTATATGTTTTATTATCATGCACAGCATTTCTATGTAGCTGGCCAGGTTGTGTTTTTTATTTGGAAACCTGTTCTGATGCTGTTTGGCGTTGTGTACCTTTCTCTTTAAAAGATGTGTTGCTGTACTGAAACAAATATGTAATACACAGAATAAATCTGCTCAGCCAAGCAGACCAGTGGTTGTCCTCATCTCATTCTCATCATCCACGAACACAACAGAGAACCTGTTGCAAAACCAGACCAGGCGACACTTGGAATATAGAGTATATATGTGTAAGAAATCACATCCTTTCTGGAGCAGAATGCTGCATCTTCCTTCCATGTTACAGGACTTTTTCCTTATTTGGTTTTAGGGTTTAAAGCCAGGCGATGTGCAAAGTAGAGCTGCAATGATTAGTCGGTTCATCGATTTTAATTGTCATTCTTCACCAACTAATTTTCTGCTGTACCTCCATGAGCTCCTCCATCCCTACGCACTAAGGGTTTTTATTTATTGTCTTTGATTTTATTTATGTATTTATTGTTTTATTTTTTACATATCATTCATAAGCACAGCGCGTCGCTTCAATCACAAACGTCAACGGTCTTCTGGTGGTTCTGGTTCATGATCTACACAGAATTATTTGACTGTGGGTATGTCACTGCAGATAACAAATGCAGCTAAATGACGGATAACGTAAAAAAAAAAAAAAGTAGCTGACAGTGGCTGGGTTCAGGTGGAGGTGACCACTTTCTTCCAGCTGAAGTCTGATTCCCTGCTGCTCTGGGCCTTTGAAGTCTGGATGAAATGGAATTGGATGCTGTTATCCAACACACTGAGCTATTATTTCTCTTTCTCTCCTTCATCTACTCTTCTTCAACTTGTCTTGCTTCGTTTCCTCCCTACAAAGCCTTTCTTTCCCATGCTTTTTTAAATGTCAAGTCAATTTCCGCTCAGGGGGGTTTACAGGCGGTACAGCAATACAAAACCGCGTTCTGCTCTGGTGTCATCACTTCTGTAATTGTCTTCTCTTTCTCTCATGCAGCGTCCCTCCCTACTCACGAATTTCTGATCCCTGGAACTCTGGTTCCGGAAATTCTGTATTTGTTTATCAGAACTGTAGGAAACCCCTCAATGCTTAAATGACACAGAGTTTTCACTCAGTCTTAACATGATACTTTGTGAAATGAGTTAAAATTTTACTTGACGACAATATTAACATATACGTATGTCTTTAAGGCAGTATTCATTTTTCTTTTTTTTATTTTGGGTTGACCTTTGACATGTGTGGACTAAATGTTTTACCTACATGTGCTAGTTGCCAATTCAGCACAATCTGTACTTTTTTTTGAGTCATGTTCTTGACTACACAATTACAACATGCACTCTTCTTTCAGATGACAGCTCTGATCACAACAGGACAAGTTAAAAAAGCCACATCTGAATACAATTTGATGTGGGGAATCTTCATGCTTGAGAATGTCAACCAACAATTGGTTTTCCTCTTCTAATTGTCCTGATCTTCCTTTGTTCTATGTAAAAGTGCAGTATTTGAAACACCCAGGTAAAATATTCTCTCCACGATTGTGCAATAACACAAAACACCAAATTATGCATTACAATTACTCATCAAACTCACAATAAATCTATTAATGGTCCGTACACCTTCCTTCTTTTTAATATTGTCCAGTTCCTCCTCCATCAATTCTCTGTCTGCATTTTCTCTTTCTTTTCTCTTCTATGAACCTCTTGCCATTAGTCAATTCCATATTACGTGAGCGGTGTCATCCAAATGTCCAACTATAATTGGCACTATAAAAGCAAAAAAGATGTTTTCTCCTCCTGAGTTCATGCTTCAGTAGACAGGTAAACTGCTGCAGTGAAGGCAGACAATGAACAGAAGACACACACACACACACACACACACACACACACACACACACACATATTCTCACTCACACATACGCCCACACACCCTCACACTCTAGTATGCAAGCAAGTCCACTGGCACAAATAAACACAATCAACCACACATGAGCAAGTAAAAAGAGGCAGTTAGATAGACACTTAAATATATGCTTCGGACTTGGTTTATCCATCTCATTTTTTTTCCACACACAAACACGCACACACGTCTGCAGTTTGACATGTTTGTGAAACCAAACCAATTAAACCGGTCAGCACATATCTCCATCAGTGAGAATTAATTGCTTGGATATGTGTGCAATTATACAATCAAGATCAATTATGATACAGAAAGCTGCTTGACACTCACAGCTCAATAATGCAGATTCCTCCAGATGTCAGTGTGTAACTATCAGGTTGTCTTGCAAATAAAATTGTAACATTTAAGTAGCAAAATTGTAATATTTCAGTATCTGAACTCATAAGATTATTTATTATAAAACTGCTTAAAAGATTACAAATCTGTAAAGAAGTTAATATGTAAATCATTCATTCATTTTCTATACCTTCTTATTCCTCTTTAGAGTCATTAGGGTCGGCTAGAGACATTTTTTAAATTATTTTCAGTTCTTTCTGATTCCTCTACTGACAAGACATAAATGAATGCCTTTGTTTTTTCTAATAAAACTACTACTAGTAATACTATTATTGGAGGAGCCCATCCTGTTTCCTGCTCGCCATAATGTTTCTACAAATTATGTTTGTCACATCAATGTCCTTAAACTGAACTGAAACTGCTTATTCACTCATTCATTTGTGTCATTCATGGCACTATCATACCGTCATATTAGATAAGGTAATGCCAAAAATATACACATTCGTTTAAAAGGTATAGAATTGTTTGTGTGACTTACTCGCAAATTATTTCACTCTGTGGTTCATAAACTGACTCACCGGGTCCTATAAAGGCTTAATGCGGAGGTTTTGAATATCCTGTCCTCTGCACTAAAGCCGGAGGATATGACAGAGAAATGATCTTTCAGAGAAAGATGTGAGGTGTGGAGAGAAAAGCTGACAGGGTGACGACAGGCCAGACCTTGCAGCTGCACACACACACATGTATCCGCAAACACATACACACACAACAGTGTAGATGTTTAAAAATTTCAATTCATCCAAGAGACCAGAGTGGTGGACCCCTAATGTGGTGTGAATTTACCCTGTGTCCTCATTTTGTCTCTCACCTAACTCGAAATTTCTGACAAAACCATGCAGAACAGCAATAAATACAGCACTAAGATAATATCAGGCCTTAAGCAGATAAAGCACAGTAACATACAGTTAAAGCCTCAGATGTGTTTCACAGTTTAACACCTCTGAATCCACACTTGGATGCACAGCGATCAGGAAGAGGCATGAAATTCATCACAAGGTGCAACTGCAGTTCATGCGCCGATACGTTGAATGTTGACACGCTCACAGTAGATTAAATCTGTTGAAATTTGATATGATGCTCCGGTCTTATAATATATTAATGAATAAATTGATTTTTTTTTATCCCATATGATATTATAGGTCATCTTTGCGATTTACATTTTTTTTTACATATAGGTCATCTAATCTAATAACATGAAAAATATGTTTACAATATTGCTGGTCGAACTAAATTATATGCATCAATATACAATCTACAGATACATACTGTACATGCAGACATTTAGCCTGAATCATGTATTTTTTATTTAGTTTTTCTTTTTTTTTGTGATTTACACTACAAAGATCTACAGAAACTTTATTGACATCCTATCAGACAATTAATTGATATTCATTTATGATATAAAATAACATGATATAAGCTGGATCCTTCCTAATTTGTTAGAAGATACAGTACAAAAAAATACTATAGTTACTTCCTACTATTAGTTACTACTGCTACTGTAATTGTGTGCTTAACTTGTATTCGAGTTAAAAAAATTCAACTCAAATGCTCCCTGAACTCTGATTTCCAACTCAAAAAATCAGACGATGACTTCTTAAGTTTCTCTGTGTTTTATCTGTCTGTCTACTCCTTGTGTTTGCTCCTCTCTTTCTTGAGTTTTCAGGTAAAGGCGGGGCGCAGTGGTGGAGTACCGGTCCACCTTACACCAATCTCCTTGTTAACTGCAGCATTTAAACAACGGCTCTCCTCCAACTCCTCGCTAGAAAGTTCTGTTCTACCCACCAGTAATGTATGGCTCTCCTTGCAAACCTTTTTTCGCTGTGACTACCTTGTTGCCTTTTCCAATGATACTCCTGTAACCTGCTTCACCTCTCACTGCACCAATTCCATCACTCTGCCAGATTCTGCCCTGCCTCTATCTTCCCAACTCCAGCGCCTGGCTCCCTGTCTTCCCTTCTGCGCATCCGTCTGCACCGGACTCAGTGTCCTGATTCAGCTCCCTGCTGTCTCTTCCCTGCATCACACTCTTATCGGACCATCCCTAACTCCCCAGCATGTACAAACTCTGACAGAACTTTGTGGTCAAGAGTGAACCCCGCAGACCTGGAGACCATACGCCAGGCTCTGTTGTTGTAAGACAACCTTTAAGGCAAGCAAGCCCAGTCTCTGCAGGAGACGTTGGTGCCTTCTGAGCTGAAGTGGCTTACGTCATCAGCCTACTCTCCAGACAAACTGCACAGTGGGCTGACCGCCGTCTGGAGGCACAACCCCTGGCTACGTCATCCTACCAGAACTTTACTGCTGAAATGAAGAGGTTTTTGACCATCCGGTGCCAAGAGGTTGTCAGCCACTTTGTTTCAAACCACCACAGCTTTTAGATTGGTGGCAGACTTTGCGCTGGACTTTCTCTCACCACCGAGACCAGCTGGGACCAGGTGGCACTGTAGGGGATTTTCCTCCGTTCCATCAATGACCCTAAAGACAAACTGGCAGTTGAGGGGTTTCTCTTTTGTGGGGCAGCATTTTTGGTAGATTTCATCTCCTTGGTCACCTGATTGGATAACCAGATGTGCAATAGATGATGGGAATAGGCTGGACACAAACTGATTCACCGGCCCCTGCGGATCCCTCAGACATCCCTGCTGCCCATATCCCACAAACTCTGCTGATGCGCCCACGCAACTGGGGGCATGCCCCCCATAGAACATCAACAGAGCCTAAGAGGTGGGCTCTGTTTGTACTGTGGGGAGGTGGTTCATTTCCATTCTGCCCCAACCAGCCTAAAAGCATAGGCTCACCTGGAGATTTTGCTTTCCACTGATCCACAATGGGGCCAGAATCATCTGCCTGCAACCCTGTGGTGGACTCAAGGGCAGACAAAACCTTTAACTCTTCCCAACTGTCCACCATCCATTCAGTCACCCTGGTCCTAATTTTCGATCCACTGAGGGTTAATGCCTTGGATGGCCGACTCCTCACCCACACAACACAGTAAAGACAATACCCAGGCAACTACTGTGAGTTTATCCAGTTTTGGGTCATTTTCTCATCTCATATCCCTGTGGTCCTTGGATTACCCTGGCTTAAGCCTCCAGTCAGTGCTGTCCTGTCAAGGTTCACTCCCCTGGTTCCCTACAGAGACCCCGGATCTCTCCAGTATCCCAGAAAACTACCACAACCTTCAGGCTGTTTTTTTTTCAAACAAAGAGCCCTCTCTCTGCCTCTGCATCACCCTTAAAACTGCAACATTTAGCTCCTGCCCGAGTCTCCTGCTGGAGGGGGTGAAGACCCCTTTTCTCATATCGACTGACAACAAGAACCTGGCTTATATCCAAACGATTCAACTCCCGACAGTACTGGTGGCCCTTTTCCTAGGATGTTTCAACTTCACCCGTTCCTATCGTCCCACAATGACAATGCCCTTTCCACCATTCCAAACACCAGACAGCCAGTACCCCACTGAAGACCATTGTGCCTGCTTCCTAGGAGCCGCCTATTGGGGAGTTGAGCAGCGGGTGAAGGAGTCTCTCCAGAACACCGTAATACCAGATAAATGATGTCCTATCCTGTTTGTCATTGACTCCCTCAGATCACAGGTGCTGCAGTGAAGGCACTTGTCACAAAAGGTCCTGTCACCTCGGGTTCACACAGACCCTGGGCCTCCTAAGTCAGCATTTCTGGTGGCTCTTTATCTTCCAAGACCCTCTTTGGTTTGTCGTGGCCTGCATCGTCTGTGCCTGAGACAAGGCCACTCACCAACCTCTGGCTGGCTTGCTTCATCCGCTCCTGGTCCTCCAGCACCTGTGGTCCCACATTGCTGTGACTTTCCTTTCACCTTCTGAAGGTAACACCACCATCATCACAATTGTTATCCAGTTCTCCAAGGCTGTGCGTTTTGTCCCCCTTCCCAAGCTCCTGTCAGTCTTGAAGACCACCTAGCTGTTGGTCCAACATTTTTTCACCTCCAAGGGATCCGGGCAGACTTGGTTTCAGACCACAGTTTGCATCCTAGGTGTGGCAATCCTTCTGTGTAGCACTGGGGCATCTGCCAGTTTATCATCAGGTCAACATACCCAGTCTAACAGGCAGATGGAGCAGTCAGACCTGGAGGCAGTTTTTGGGTGTGTCTGCACCCAGCAACCAATCTCCTGGAGGTGCCAGTTATCATGGGTGTAGTACGCCCACAACTATCCCCTGCTTTGCCACTGGGATGTCTCCTTTCATGGTGATGCTTGGCTTCCAGCCCGTGCTATTTCTATCACAGGAGGGTGAAGTTGCAGTACCGTCCATGCAGGACCACCTTGAATGGGTTCGTAAGGTGTGGAAGGAGGCCTGGGGGGCCCAATCCATGCAGCAGCTCAAAACCACCATTTGGTTAACCATTGCTGCCTTCTGGCCCTAACCTACCCACTGGGACAGAAGGCATGGCTTTCTACCAAATGGATTCCAAAAAGATGTCCCCTAAAAAACATAGGCTGCCTGTCTCTGGTTCGTCTCTTCCTCTCCTCTTGTTTATTTGTTATCCATTGACCTTTTCCTCTGCTGTTTGTTTGTAAAAAAAATTGGAAAAAAAAAAAAAAAAAAGATTGTTGTTATCTAACTACTAATACTAACAGTAGCTAACAGCTATCCCCACTGTTTGGATGTCTGTGGAAGTGGAATTCTTTCAAATTTGAGATGACATCATTCCGAGATCTGACTTCTGAGGTACTTGGAATGCAGCATAAGACTCGTATTATATGTCACAAACCATATAAAGCAAGCAATTATGTTTTTCAAATATTGGCTTGTAGATTAGAGTTAAAAATGTAGGTCACTTACACATCCGCTGTTTTCTTAATGATACGTTACTAAAAAAAACACAGTCACGATTTCACATCCAACACTGTGAAAATGATTAGTTTGGCAGCATGGAGGGTAGAGGAGAGACAGGAAGTGATGCATGCTAGGAGCCGCCAGCAGGGGCGGTGCTGTGTGTGTGTGTGTGAGTGTGTATGTGTGTGTGTGTACAAGTGTACGTGTTAGTCCTTTTCATAGCCCACCATCAGTTTAGCCTATAATTTACTTATAAGCTGCATGTGGGTGTGCAATTAACTGAAACCTAATTAAGGAACTGCCTGAAATCTGTATAAGCAGTGGAGCCAAACCAGCACAGCAACAGCCAGCATCTACAATGGAGGCTTCCTTTTATAGACTTTTGATTAAACAAATACGCTGACATCTATATAAATGAGCTCTTTGATCAACCTGCTGTTGACAAACCGTATTTATGGGCAGTTTTACTGATGTGTGCATATGGTGTTTTCACCCATTTCTCTACTAATTTCTTAGTATGTGCTTTCTTGAATACTGTAGCGTATATAAGGATGAGACCAGTTTGGAGGCACTTATTTCTTTAATACCGGCTGTTGTCGGCCACAGCCACGCCATACAGCATCTCCATTCACAAAAACTTCCGTTCCTCTCTCTCATTTCCGCGCGCTCTCCCTCTAAACCCCTCCCCTAAACATCCAACCGGAAGGGCCCCCGAACCTGCCACAATAAAAGAACTAATATAACACATGCAACAACACACTCCTAACACAAACAAATAACCAAACACGCTACATTACCCCCTCCTCACTAAAGTCCTCGTCCCCGAGGACGAAGTCTTTAAACCTCCTCGGGGGGTGTCTTCTTCTCCGCGCTCGTCCCGTAGCACCCGAGGACCCCCCCAAGTGTCCTAACGGAGACAGTCCTGAACCCCCAGGGGAAGAGCTTAGAGAAGCAGGCGCGGTCACACTCGGGCTTCTATCCTGTCCGACCGCAGCCTGCCCCGCCCCGCCTGTTGTAACACCCAGCCTGTCAAGTGTTTCTCCTCCTCTCCCTGCAGCCTGGGAAGATGCGGAGCCCCTGTAAGGTGCCAGTCGGTCTCGATGCAGCGCTACGCTGCGCCGTCTCCCCGGTAGCTGCACGCGATACACCACCTCCCCCAATCGCTGCTCGACCAAACACGGTCCGACCCAATGGCTGTCCAGCTTAGGGCACCGGCCCTTCTTCCTCTGAGGAGCGAAGGTCCAGACCAGCTCCCCAACTTCGAAGTGCCGCCCCCTGGCACGGAGGTCGTAATTCCTCTTTTGCCGCACTCCCGCGCTCCGCATCTGTCTCCGTGCGTAAGCGTGCGCGGAGTCCAGGCGGTCTTGGAGCTGTCGAGCGTAACCTGGCCCTGCCGGAGCCGACGGTGCATCAGGCGGCCGGCCAAAGGCCAGCTCTGCTGGGGTTCTCAGCTCTCTGCCCAGCATGAGGAGAGCTGGCGTGCATGAAGTTGAGTCCTGAACCGCTGAGCGACACGCCATCAGGACCAGAGGCAGGTGCGTGTCCCAGTCTCGCTGATGGGTGGAGGTCAGGATGGACAGCTGCTCAGCCAGAGTGCGGTTGAACCTCTCCACCAGTCCATCACTCTGCGGGTGAAGCGGTGTCGTACGAGTTTTCGCGATCCCCAGACGTGCACACATCGTCGCGAAAACATGCGACTCAAAGTTCCGACCCTGGTCGCTGTGTATGGACTCTGGGACCCCCAGCCTGCTGATCACGCCCTCCAGTAACGCGTCGACAATAGTCCCCGCCTCCTGGTCCTTCAAGGCGTACGCCTCCGGCCACTTTGTAAAATAATCCATCGCCGCTAGTATGTAGCGATTTCCCCGCTCCGTGCGGGGGAAAGGACCCATAATGTCCACCCCCAAGCGCTGCATCGGCTCCCCGACAGGAAACTGCTGGAGGTGAGCCCTCGATTTCCCTTGCGGTCCTTTACGCGCCGTGCAGGCATCACAGCACCTGCAAAAATCCTCCACGTCCCTTCTCAGCCGCCCCCAGTAAAAGGCCTGCCTCGTACGCCGGAGTGTTTTGGTCACGCCGAAGTGACCGGAGCCTGCCGAGCCGTGCATGGCCCCGAGCACCGCCTGCTGCATCCCTCTCGGCACCACCACCTGCCACTGCTTTTCGCCCGTTGCCGGCTCCACCCAGGCTCGCTGGAGAACCCCATCTAGCAGCCGCAAAGAGGTAAACTTACTCCACAGTCCCTTCGTACCAGGGGAGAGAGCCGCCACCTCCTCCCACGTTGGCCTTTGCTGCGTCTCCATCCACAGCATCACCGGCTGCAGGTCCGCGTCCTGGCGTTGCTCCGCCGCCCAGCTCGCGCTGTCCACTGTCTGGAGCTCTCTGCACTCAACCACAGCCTCCTCGCGCGCCTCTCCATCCCACACACCTGCCTCCGGAGCAAGCTGCTGTTCCCTGGCCTCTCTACGGTCGCAGTACCGGCAGCCGTCCACAATGCACGGTCGGCGGGACAGCGCGTCAGCGTTGCTGTGCCGTTCCCCTGCTCGGTGGCTCATGCTGAACTCATAGCCCTGAAGCTCCTCCAGCCAACGAGCTAGCTGCCCCTCTGGCTCCCGGAAAGTCATTAACCACTGCAGCGACGCATGGTCAGTGCGCACGGTGAAAGGGCGGCCGCAGAGGTAATATTTAAAATGTCTGACAGCGAAAACTACAGCTAGCAGCTCTCTGCGCGTGACACAGTACCTGCGCTCTGCTTTACTCAGGGACTTGCTGTAGTACGCTACCACCCTCTCCCCTTCAGGCCACACTTGCGACAAGACAGCTCCCACCCCTTCCCCGCTCGCATCAGTGTCAAGCACGAACCGTAACTCTGGGTCAGGGGGCGCCAATATGGGTGCGCTCGTCAGGGCTTGCTGTAAGGTGTGAAACGCAGCGTCACAGTCTTTAGACCAGGTAAAGGGCTGGTCCTTCTGTAGCAGTTTATAAAGAGGGGCAGCGATACCTGAAAAACCCCGCACAAACTTTCTATAGTAAGAGGCTAAGCCCAGGAAGCTCTTTAATCCCCTCTGCTCTGACGGTGTGGGCCAGTCTTGGATGGCGCGGACCTTCTCTTCCGCTGTGCCAATCCCTTCCCCCCCTATTTTGTGCCCAAGAAAAGTCAGCTCTCTACACATTAGCCTGCACTTATCGGGGTGCAATTTAAGTCCGGCTGCTCTAATCCTCCCCAGCACTGAGCGCAACGCTGCCATGGCAGCCTCGAACGAGCTGCCATGCGCGAGAATGTCATCCAGAAACACTAAGCACTCTGTGTGTGGGACCCCCGCCAACACCTTTTCCATTAAACGCTCGAATGTGGCGGGGGCGTTACATAGTCCGAAGGAGAGCACCTTGAATTGCCAAAGTCCTTTTCCGGTGCAAAACGCAGTCTTGGGCCGGGCCTCTTCCGCCAGAGGGACCTGCCAGTAGCCGCTCCTCAGGTCCAGGGAAGAGAACCAAGAGGAACCGGCCACCAGGTCCAAACATTCATCCACGCGTGGAAGGGGATATGAGTCTTTTATTGTGACGTCATTCAGCCTCCGATAATCCACGCAGAAGCGCCACTCACCCCCTTTTTTAGGCACCATCACGACCGGAGAAGCCCAGGGACTCTCTGAGGGCTCGATTATGCCAGCTCTCTGCATCTTTTCCAACGCCTGCTCCGCTGCTTCTTGTCTCCCCAGCGGAAGCCGGCGTGGACGTTGGCGAATGGGCCTGGCGTCACCAGTGTCAATCGCGTGCTGCACGAGGGAGGTCTGCCCCAGCTCCTGCTCGTCGCATGAAAAACAGTCACTGAACTCCATCAGCAACTGCCACAGTTGCTCCCGCTGCTGCTCATTCAGTTCGCCAGCGCTCCTCTGCCAAACCTCGCGTAGCACCGCCATCCTCTCGTCCCCGTGCAGCTGCGATTCGGGTGAGTCTGCACCGGTTGTGCTCATGTGACTCCCCTGAGCGATCTCCCCCCCACAGTTCTGTCCGGCCTCGGTTACGCGCACCGCTGCGCCCCGAGAGTGTGAGGGTCTCATATGCACCACCTGTCCATCGGTAAAGCACAGCGTAGCTCTACCCAAATCCAGCTGGCAGCCCTGTTCCCTCAAAAAGTCCAACCCCAATATGCACTCATCCTGTACCTCTGCCACCCATACAGTGTGTGTTACGTCCCGCCCGCCCACAGTCAACTTCAGCAGCCCCCTGCCCCTCATCGGTGCTAGCTCACCGGTCACAGTGCGGAGCTGAACTGCTGTATTCTGCAGCCGTGTGCCCGCTGGCACCACCTCTGGTCGGACGACTGTGACCGTGGACCCCGTGTCCACTAAGGCGGTACATGGAACACCCTCAACACATATGGGGACATGGCAAAAGTCCGCTATCGACGTCCTTCCCACCACGATAACCTTCGGCCCCACGTCTTTTATCTCCCACGAGGGCCAGCTTCCCTCCACCGGCGAAGAGCGGGATCGTAATGAAGGGGTGCGCAGCGTCCCGTCTACTGCGCCCCCGTGACGTTTCCCGGTCCTCCAGCCAGGGCAGGACAACTCTTCACCAGGTGCCCCGGCTGACCGCACCCCCAGCAGAGGCGCGGCTGAGTCTGCGGGCGTGACCGCTGGCGTGCCTGCTGGTGCTGGTTAGGTGGAAGAGCCAATCCCCGGATCATCTGAGTCACCTCATCCACCCACGGCGGCCGCTGTGCAGTTGGCTGGTACTCCTCCGCTGCTCTGACCACCGGAGATGCGTCGTGCTGGGCAGCTCCCATGATCATCTCCCTCTCCATCGCATACTCCAAAGCATCCGTCAGCGTCTGCGGACGAGCCAGCTGAGTGTGCACTCGCAGATCAGATGGGGAGAGTGCCCGGATGAATTGGTCGCGGGCCAGCTCCGTCTGTACAGGGGTGGGCATGTGTGCGTACGCCCTCCTCGCGAGCGCCTCGATGTCGTTCGCTAGCGCCCGCAGTGGTTCCCCCGGACGTCTCAGGCGTGCGTGCAATTCAGAGCGGAGGAGTTCTGAGCGGAAACATTGTCCGTAGCGGCGCTCCAGCGCCCCGACTAGCGCTTTATAATTCGCCCTCTCACAGGGGTCCAAAAGCAGCAGGCAGGACAATGCATCGTCAGTCAAACACAGGGCAAGCTGAAGGGCCTTCTGCTCGTCCGACCAGCCGCATGCCTGTGCCAACAACTCAAACTGAGCACGAAATGCGTCCCAGTCGGACTTTCCCGCATACTTTGGTGTCTTTGCGCCCACCGGCGCTGTCAGTCTATCGGCACCGCCATCACGGCCGGGAAAAGCGCGCGAAGCCTGGTAGCTAGCTCCGGCGCCCCTAGCCATCTCCACACGCGGCTCCTCCAGGGATGTTGGCTCCGTCTTTGCTGCTGCCTCTGAGCGATTGCCCACCGCGACACGTTGTCCCTCAATTACCTGCATTGGGCGGGTGTACTCGCCCTCCATGTCCACGTACACGGAGCGGTATGTCTCCCCCTGCGGCAACATGATTCAGCTTCACGAAAATCCTCTCGTCGCTTTCACTTCTGACACCAGTTGTAGCGTTGCGGCAAGGATGAGACCAGTTTGGAGGCACTTATTTCTTTAATACCGGCTGTTGTCGGCCACAGCCACGCCATACAGCATCTCCATTCACAAAAACTTCCGTTCCTCTCTCTCATTTCCGCGCGCTCTCCCTCTAAACCCCTCCCCTAAACATCCAACCGGAAGGGCCCCCGAACCTGCCACAATAAAAGAACTAATATAACACATGCAACAACACACTCCTAACACAAACAAATAACCAAACACGCTACAATACTTTACATTGTCCTTTACCTACGAATTCTTTGTAGGATAAAATCCTTAGCAAGATTCATGAGACCACCAACATTACATTGTGTGTTCATATCACATAGTCCTTTTCAAGATAAGGAAACAGATGGACTACATAAGTGATTTATATGAGAAGCACTGACACTACAGAATTGATTCAACTTGGTGCATTCTGAGTTTAAATGTTAATTTAATTTATAAGTTGTTGTTACAGATATTTTAAACTTCTTGTTATTAATAACTTAATCTGCACAATATTTTATAGTGACTACTCTAAACATGTGATAAAAAAGATTGTTTGATTGATTAATATATACAATGCATATGTAGAACTCTATGAACCTAAATACAGTCTGAGAAGGAGGAATCAGTTAATAAAATTGAGTAATTTTAAAAAGAAAGCATCCAAATGAATTATTATTTTCTGTTTTCTTTACCCTTCTATAATAGAAATAGTGGTCTGAACAAAACAAAAATACATTTTGAGTTGAATCTTTGGGAAACAGTAATCCACATTCAGTCAGTCATTTTCTATACTCACTTATACTAGGGGTATGGGTGTCCGCTGGAGGCAATCTCAGTGGATTACACATAGGAGTCAGGAAGACACCCCAGACAGGTCACCCACCTATCATTGAGTACACACAACATTCACTCACTGCAATTAACCTCAGCATGTTTTTGGGAGGAAGCTGAAGAGAGCCACACAGACACAGGGAGAGCATGCAACGTCCACACAGAAAGGTCCCAGCCCAAAGACTTGACCTGTGACCTTCTAGCTATGAGGCAACCGTGCTACCCACTGCTCCACTGTCCTGAAACAATAAATGCATTGATTCACATAGTACATAGTTGGTAGTTGCAGCTACTACAAGGAGCAGATGAGGTGTAATTCTTCAATAAGAGCCTATGTGATGCTAAGTTCATAACCTGTGTACTGTAGGATAAATGAAAGCATTGTGCCCAGACAATCCTCCCTTCAGCTATCTGTTCACATTTTGTCATTCCTTAAGTCATCCAAAACAGCAATAGGGTGATTTTCCTCATGTCTTAACTGAGGAGACTGTTGCCATCTTTATATTTTCTTTACAGCAAACAGTACTGAGCCTGTCTTCATGTTAAATAACATTATCTTCACCAAGCTGGTGTCACGCATATAGATAAATAGAAATGACATGTGGAGGTTTTGTAGATACAGAATACACAACTTTAAATCATTAAATTGGGCTCACATTTCATCTTTAGCCTCAGAAGGCCCAAGAACTGTAGAAACCCAATGTTTTAAAATCAGTTTAAACCCTCTTGTTTTTTTCACATTATGAAAGACCTGAAGCCGTAAATACTAACACATAAAGAGGAGTGGATCAACCACTCAGTAAACATTACACACCGTTAGACTACCGTCATGAGCACACAAACATAAATTATCCTAGAAAAGCTTTTTGCAGACCTTAAAAAAACCATGAAGCTAAAATTGAAACTGACACACCACTTTTTCTTCATTTGCTCAGACCACAAACATTCTACAATCTTTGAGCCTTCTAAATCACACACAGCAGAGTAGCTGATGAATTGAATAACATTCTTCATATAAAAATACTTCACCTTGAAACAATAGTCAGGCTCCACCTGCATTGATGCAATTTTTGCTTGCTTTAGTAATTCATCCTTTTTATACTAGTCATTATAAGATTCATTTCTAAGTGATGGAAATTGATCTATCTTCCAGTTAGTTACTGACCTTTTTAGTATCAAATCCCCTCCTTCAACTGTACGTATTAGCTCATGAGAGACCAACTCATCCACCTCAGGTCCTTCTTCTAACTTTTATAGCATTTTAGAGCTGCAACTAATACCTACTAAAGCTGACGATGGAACCTAAAATGTATTTTTTGACCAACAGACCACACTAGAGCTGCAACGATTAGTCAATTAGTTGCAGACTGTTGCATTAATCAGCAAAAGGAAAGTCCACATTCTCTGGTTCCAGTGTCTCAAATCTGATTATTTTCTTATTTCTTTAGTCTTCTATAATAGTGAACTAATGGTCTTTTGGCTGTTTATTCAACCTGTTTAGGTTGAATCTTCAGTATTGGGAAACAGTGATTGATATTTTACACCATTTTATGACCTATACAACTAATCATTTAATCGTTATAATAATCAATACATTAATTGACTGTTAAAGTAGTCATTAGTTGTAGCTCTAACAGTGAAAAGCATTTGTTTATTCAATAAACATCTTGGAATATGTTGAATAATCTTTTCTATACATTATGTAGATTGATTTTATGAGTCAAATTATATTTACTGTGACCAAATCATTAAATTTTGATCTATGACGGTAAAATAATGTGCAACACTGAACAATCAGCTCAAAACTTGAAACTAATATTCGTAACAATTCTTCTGAAGATGTTTCCTTTTCAATCAGGATATTATTTTAATGTCAAATGTCTAATATTTTTTTCAGTTATTTATTTGTGGATTTTATGCTGCAACAATTTAAACAAGAAGAAATAAAAGCCTGTATTCATTTCCATTTCAACCTCGTTGTTAATTTTGAGAGCTTCCATAGTTGCATAAAACAACGTGTAAAGCAGCTGACATGTTGTTAAGAGACAAGCATGAGATGAGCATACGTGTGTGTGTGTGTGTGTGTGTGTGTGTGTTGCCCCTTCTGCTCTGCAGTTATAGCTGGCTGACCTACAGACTGAGTTATGCCTTATGGCCTTTTCTGCAGCACTGTGTGTACATGTATCTGTTGTGTGTGTGTGTGTGTGTGTGTGTATGTGTGTGGTTGTGTGTCTGTGTGTGTGTGTGTGTGTGTGTGTGTGTGTGTGTGTGTGTGTGTGTGTATAAAGCTGTTTATTTATGACAGGTGTCTTTGCTGTGCCTTGACGGCTTTGTGAATTACAGTTTGTGAGTGTTCATGTGTGCCTCTGTCAAGCCCAGTGTATATGAGTGTTTGTGTGTGTGTGTGTGTGTGTGTGTGTGTGTGTGTGTGTGTGTGTGTGTGTGTGTGTGTGTGTGCGTGACTTGATATTAGATTACATTACATGTTCAAAATCAAACTCTAGTTCTACATGAAAGAAAATCCTCCTCCAGATACCTTTCCGCCGCTAAATGAAAATGATTCTGGATTCAAAGGTATTTCCTGTGTAACATTTGGCAGAGCCATCTGCTTGTCCAAATAGAATCAGACCACGCACAGTTAGTTTCCTCATTTGGTTTCCTCCGCACAAATTCCCATCGACAAGATCGGCAGTGGAGCCACTTATCCTGACAGTATCTGCACTGTGAGCACTAAGTGGGCTGGTGGCTGCAGATCCCGCTTTTCTCAAGTTCAGTCATGTCATGGTGGTTTAACCTCCACAAACAAGTGAAACAAAAGTCACAGAGATACATTTATTCTTTAGTTTAAAACAGAAGTTAAAAATGGTGTAAAGCTGCAATAGTTAATTAATTAGTTGCTAATGTTTTAATTTATTTAATTTACTGATCTTTTTTAGTCATTTTAAAGAAGAAAATGTCCACATTTTCTGGCTTCAGCTTCTAAAGTTTTATTTTTTTATGATTCCTTTTTGTCTTATATGATACTAAACTGGTGATCTTTGAAGTGTGGACTAGTGCTGCAACTAACAACATTTCTCATGGTCGATTATTCTCGATAATTGAAACAATTATTCAATTCGTTTACAGTCCACAACCAAAAGATCACCAGTTTACTGTTATAGAAGATAGAAGGAAACTAGACTAGAATTTGATTTGAGAAGCTGGAACCTGATAATTTAGTCATTTTCTTACTCAAATCAATTAATGGAATGGAATCGATTAATCCATAACTGGCTAGCCAGGGAGTTTGAACATCCGATTAATCAGTTATCCAAATAAATGCAGAATGTTATAACAGTTGGAAGCAAATCAATTAATGTTTGCAGTTTTAAATGTGACGCTTTTCACCTGCTTAAACCAAACCTCTCTAAATGCAGCAGCTCAGCCTTGAACCAACAGCAACAAGAAATCACATATCACACCGATTTTATCTTCTCAGCCATGGCTCCACATCAAATTCCAATTTTTAAACTTGGTGTCAAACGCATGGTCAAATACCCCAGTACATTGCTGGCCTCCTCCTTACACCCCCAAACTGCATCTCAAGTCTAATGAACAAAAGTTGCCCAAACTGTTCCCCAAATCGGCTTCAAGCCTCTTGGTGATTCTTTTTTAAATCTGTTTATTCAGGAATTTGGTTAGCTTTGATTTTTTTTTTTCTCCCCGCTACTCTCCTCCTTCATTTATTGCTTTAATTTTTTTTGTTAACATTCACTGAGATAAACAATGTTTAACACCGCATGACATTTAATGATACACAAAACTAATCAACAATGGAGGCCAGGTGGTAAGAAGCAACATCGCCAAACACGTTACATGATTTATTCAAATAAAAAGCTATGTTTCAATGGAAAAAATACAATAAAATGCTGTCTATTGAAATAAAAACAAATATAGAAGCTTTTAAAATAAATAATGTATGTGATAGTAATATGCATTTGATGAATAGTTCAATTTAGTTTTGGTAGAATGCAGAAATGCCACTGGCCTTGCTGAAATATGAGGTATATGTCTCCCTTGTGGTTGTTTGGCCATTAGTTGAGGCATTAGAACCATAACTAGAAAATGTGTTTTGTTTATAGATGAATGTAGGAATTATGGCTGACATTATCTGAATGCAAATTCGTCATTCGCAGCAGTAATAAATTCTTCGGACGCTTCACATTTGTCTTGTGGATGCATGTTTTCTAACAGTCAGGGAGCTGATTAATTCTCCTAAACCTGTCTTGAGTCACATTTTATTTTTATGACATTTAGAATGGCCGCTCGACCGTTGTATTGGGACAGTAAATATCTTTTCCTGTGCGTCTTTTTTTGTGTTTCTTCGCCGCAACTGCCCCATCTGTCCTTGTAGAGTTACTCTGTTGTTTTTCTTATCTTTATCAGGAGCAAACAGGCACATGTAATTCTTTTTTTAAGGGCTTATTTTGACCCAGGCAATCTTTCCTGAGCAACGCTGCACAGTCCTGTGGCTTCTTTATTGAAACTCCACACTTACCAGACAGAAAATTACTTGTACGTAATGTGCCTTTTCTTGGGCTCACTGCATCACAAACATACCTCACATACCTTACACTTTCACAGTCCTCACAGAAACGTGAATTCAGTGAACATCTTATATTATAATATTTAAAATTTTAATTTATAAATAGTTTGCAAGAAATGAAAATAGTTCAATTGCTGATTCATTTACTATATATTGTTCAGCAAGTAAAAGTTTAAAATTGAAATGAAACAGTAGACGGACTGGAATAACCAATGGAATAACTGACATGGTATTGTTCTCATGATAAATCTCTTGCCTTTTTTATCTTAAGTAGAGTAAATTATATGTATAATGTATTTTATTACATAAAAAGGAGACATTTGTCATGTCCTAATTTATATGTAAATATGTATTGTCTCAGCCCACTTGAGATCAAATTGCAAATTGACTTCCCTGCCTTGCATGGTTCATACATTAAAGGAAAAAAGCGCAATATAAACAATGAAATTTATTAAAAACCAAACACATAGACAGACACATAGTCAATTGCTGTGTGACTGTTGAGTGTAGCACAACATTCAACTGTTAGTGTCTAAAATCTAATCATAAAATAAGTTTGTTTTTTATAACAGATCGGTCTGCACTTTAGAACTTTAAAGCTTCTGCCAGGAAGTAAGTGCTCATATTCAGAGTGAAGAATTATAAAGATCATTAATTATTTTCTCTGCAGTCTCTCTCTCAATCTCGAATCTGTTTCACTAACACCTCTGCATTTGACCGAATAGATTTAGCTTAATTTTTTGTTCTTCTTTTTAAAATGGAAGGAGGGTTCTGCTCCGATGCACTTTATCCACTCCCTGTTGGCACCTGGGTCCTATAGGAATCAAACTCTGCTTCAGGGCAGTTACTCATGTTTTCTGCTGAACAGCTCCTCGCCTGCATAAAAGCACCTGCTCAATACAATTGTAAATTTTCCCAAGTTATTGTCAAATAGTTTGATGACATTTTAGTTACACCTCATTTTACTTGTTTATCATACACATAGATATATATGGTTTTTCAGAGTGAGTGTGTGAGAAGGTAGACTGCAGTACTGCTGCAGGTGCTTTTGGACTATGAAGACATGCATATTTGAACATTAAACTGGTAAAATATGGCCCCTTTAAAACCAGCAGTGACCATTGTACATCAGTGTAGTCAAGACGCTATTAAATGAATAAAGGTTTCAATCTTGTGTCCGTGTAATTGTTCATGTGTCTCCTGCAATATTCTAAATAAAGTGTTTTTACATCGAAATCTATCGAGTCTCAGTTTCAAGTGTTTGATGATTCATTGTGTAAAAATACTGCGACAAGTCATATGAGAATATATTATAATATTTGAGGTTAATTTTCCTGATTTGCACCTCTTCCCCCCGTTGTGTCTCTGATGACGGCTTTTGAATCCTATCCCTTGGTTCTGGTACTTTTTCATACTTCATGCTGTTTTTGTATCTTTATCAGGGGAGAACAATGCTGATGTTTTGAACCAGTGAAATGCAGCCGTATCATTCTACTAGTGGATCAGTAAAAGAGCATTTTAAAATTCAATTATTTTTTTTTTCCCCCTTTCCCTACTCCCACCACTTTCTTTCTCTCTCACTCTATCGCAAGCTCATTTCTTTTTTTTTTTCCATCGCACGCACACACACACACACACATACACACACACACACACACACACACACACACACACACACACACACACCTTATCCTCTGTGATATTGCTGAGCTCTGGCCTATGCGGTGGAACTTGCAGCAGGATTTGAAGTGTAATGGAGAGGGCAGAGCAAGAAAGTGCAGGAATATGAAGCAATAAATAGATCCGCTAACATTTTTCTCATTGCAAACTATTTTGACCTTAATAGGTTTTCAGACTAGACGGTCGGGGGTTAAAAGTCGAGGTGTCGTAATTGTGTAATAAACTTTCTATGAAGCGAAATTACAAGTATCTTACTGTGAAAGCTCAAAACTGCAAAACACCTTTTTAGGCAGAAAATTGCTGGAGAAGTTTTATATCCAGTTATGGCAGTACAACTTTTATATAGGCTTTAGGTATAGGTTTTATCAGACAACAATTCTAGGCTGGTTGGACTGGTTAGGCCACAACACTTAGGTAATGTGAAGGAGGTTTCAATTAAATGTTGAATAAAGCAAGCACTTCCTGTTTTGTGCTTTGGGTCAGTGTTGAAATTTAATTAAGACTACAACCTTCTTGTAACTTAAAAAAATCTAATACTTAAATGTGTAAACATAAATATAATACATAATAATATGTATATAATAAATGTTGATAGTCAATGAATTTATTGATTATTGAAATAAATAATTGTTCATTAGATACAAGCCTGAAAAGGGGATGTTAAACCAATCTAAAATCTAATTTAGATGATTTCTAGTTCTTAAAACCACACATGTATCTTATTAGTGACATCTCAACATAAAACACAGGAAAGGTGTGAAATATTCAACTTTATTCATCATTTCACGAGAGACCACAATTTCTCAAATTTGAGAAGCTAGAACCAGAAAATTTGACATTGTATGCTTAAGAATTACTCAAATTTAATTATTGATTATCAACATATTGGTGATTAATGTAATAGTTGGTAACTAATTGATTAACGACTAAGTTGTCCACTTCACATCGAATAACCTAAGGCTGTTTGGAACAGAGGAGAAAAAGCTGATTCATAATCAGTTTAACCACTAAAAATCTGCTCTACCAGACATTTGTTTTATCAGAGACATCTTAACAAATACATGTGTTTGTGATATTCATCAGGTCAGTGGTGCAGCTTCACCAGTATCGTACCAACACAGGGACCAAAGACCAGTTTAATTTCCCTTTCAGCACAGATTCAAATAAAATAGAAGCATCTCTGCTCATGTCTGACTCCTCCACCGACTGAAACAGACCTACACGGGGTTAATGGGGTTCAGCTGCTGGTTGTTGTCTCATTGGACCATTCTTCATCTGTGTCGGCCTCTTCCCAAAAGTGAATCATCGATTTTCAAAATAGTTGGCGATTAATGCAATAGTTGGAAATTTATCAATTAATCCAGTCATGATTGCAGCTCTAAAACATGACGATAAAAATGTCAAATACAGCAGGTTGGTGACTTTTGGGGTGCTATTTTTGTATTCCCTGATTAACCATTAGTAAGTCAGCAGCCATCAACAACCATCACTAAACTGAGTGACTTATCAAAGAGAATGAATTAAACATGCTGGATATGGTGAAACAGTGGGTGGGTATATCAGGGTACAACAGAGCGTACAGCAGATTAGAGCGGAACGGTTTAAATCATACAGCGGAGGAGAGGGGTTATCAGATAATTATAGGGTGGGACTTGAAAGAACAGTGAAGGATCGGACCGAGCCTGACAGAGCGGGGCGGTGTTATCGAGGGCACTGCAGAAAAAGCAGCTGTGGAAGGGCAGCGGCTGGGGGTGCAGCAGGGCATGCAGCAAAAAGACATACAGGAACGTGATGAAGCAAAGACAAACGATTACTTCAGCTAGCAGATAATGACAGGAAGGATGCAGGCGGACTGAAAAGTATGGATATATGGGGCTTCGGAGTGTTTGTGACGGAGGGGTGAACAGAGCAGTGAGCGTGTGTTGTACATATGCAGTAGAATCAGTAAAAAAACAGAACTGGGAACAGAAGGGTTACAGATATTCTGTGTGAAAGCACCAGAGAAACTACAGGAGAGAGCAGAGGTAGGGCAACGTGACAACAGGCAGGGAAGATAAAAAGTTTGATTAATGAAGTGGTCCCGGTGGCCTGGCAGCTTTGTAATGTAACCGCATAACCCCGGAGACCTGGGTTTAAATATGGTCAGGAACACCTTAGTTACTCGTCACAGCTTTAAAGTGTGCTTCCTCATATTCCCTGTTCACAGCTGGACGCACCGGTTCCCACTTCATGGTGCCACATGAACATGGCAGCCGTAGAGGATGCCTCGATGTTAATCAACTACAGCAGTACTAGTACTATATGTTTTAGAATGATTAAAACAAGCTCTACCAAAAGTATATGTAGTCATTTGTTTTACATCAGGCACATTTGAAAGCACATCAAGTGAAATAAACATGTACATATAAGTCTTATTTACATTATAGTTTAAGTGGAGGATGTTTTAACTTAAACATTTTTGCAATGTCTTACTCCTAATCTTCTAAGTTTTCCATAGAAAACAATTTGTTTGATTTTTTTCCTCCAACTTTTTCAACTTTTTTTTTTTTATTATTTTTTACGAAGGTTTAAAAAGAGTCCACAAAAAACAGAGTTGCGTCACAGCTGCTCATCACTGACGTACCCAGCTCTCATTTGCAAAACAATATTCTACTGTTCAATCTAAAACAGCAAGTTTGCTTGAAAAAACGCTGAGATATGCAAGAAAAAGTTTATAAACTTCACACAGAGAAGTTTTTTGGCACTTATTGTATGATGACCCTAATTCTCCTCCCTATAAACTGAACAAAAGAGAAGATTGAACGGAACTGGGCAGCTCAGACAACAGCAGAGTCAGGGAGATGATAAGATTGAGAGATTGATAAACTGATGACCTTGATGATAATGGGAAACAAGGGACTTGTAGAGGTGCAGTGTCCAAAGATCTGAAATATCTGTAAAACAAATGGAGAGAGGACGATAAAACCCCGGCCCCTCCTTGAGGAGTGTTTTGTCATGGAACAATGCTTTACGCTGCTTTAAAAAAAAAAATCTGCCGTCTGGGGCACACACACACTGACAAAAAATTCATTCTGTGGCTCATAAATCTCTCCTCCATGGGGGTGGGGATAATCTTTGTGCGTAGAAAACCACATACCTCTGCAAAGAGATTTTTGTTTTCCTGGAAATAAAGGAAAAAAAAAACTTGCCAACGTGTTTGTGAGATTCAACAATATGACCGGAATAGGTCTCAAGGGCCCAAGGATCATGAAACAAATCAAGAAAATTGCAGTTGCTCCTTCTGCAAAGGGGCTCCGAGGTGCGCGCCTCGGTCCCACATAGGACT
Source organism: Eupleurogrammus muticus (assembly GCA_036785175.1). Lineage (NCBI taxonomy): Eukaryota > Metazoa > Chordata > Actinopteri > Scombriformes > Trichiuridae > Eupleurogrammus > Eupleurogrammus muticus. Next base: position 10,094,775 of record JAYKQN010000021.1, read on the forward strand.
GCCTCAGAAAGCAATCAGCCCGAACAAGCCCAGCACACTTTAATCAAGAAGGAGGCAGAGCGACAGACGGCGGGTCAGTCCGACGGTTACGGCAACTGAGCGTTTATGTGGGTCCGCAAGGTGAAAAACAATCTGCAGCGGTTGTGTCTGGAATATATGACTGACTGACGCTGACAGCCGCTGAGCACTCAGCCGGTACACTTTGTTATTCACCACTCTGAGATGCAGACACGTCTCAGAGCCATTGACTGACTTTTCTCCATCCCCGATGATGCAACAGGAAGGAGATGAGACGGTAGGAGATGCTCCTTGTGTCTGAGTAAACACGAAATACACAGTAGGGCAGTAAAAAAATGTATTTCTTTAGTTTTGAATAATGGGATTATCATCAGTTGCTCATTGGCTGAGTTCTTCTTGAATCAGTTTAATTGCTGGAATGTTAAAGGGAAACAACCTTTGTGTTTGTTGAAGGGGTCAGGAAGCTGCTGCAGCTGTTTCTGGAATTACAGGACACCAAGAAAAACCTGGATGCAACACGGCTTCACCCTGAAAGCTGAACGACTGGATTATTCAGAAGAGTTTAACAAAAGTTCCAGAAGCAGCACTCATGGGCGCCACTTGTAAAAACCTTGAGATCCTGTCATAAACTCTGTAACAACAAGGGATGAATATGAAATGTTTATCCAATGTTTAATTGCTGCTGATTCGGTCAAACGTTTGTGTTGTGTTACGCCTCTGTTATGCTAATGTTTCGTGTCCTGAGGAATCTGCTTTTACCGCAGGCGGTAAGTCAAGGAACAAACGCTTTGAAACGGTTCGATACAAACACATGCACTGTTACGGCTCTCATAAATACTCTGCTTACTACACGAGTGTATCAAGGCACTTCAAACTCATTGATTTTTCTATGCGGGGGAAAAAAAAACTGTTCATGTTTGCTGACAAAATATAAATAATACACCGTTATTTCACTGACAGAGCCGACAATGGGGACAAACCCACGCACGGACACCACAAAGGATGCCTTAAAATCACTTTAGGACCCATTCAGAAAGACTGAAGGAACCAACACACCTATGTTGACAAAGCTTCTCTCAGACCTGTTCAAGGTATTCTCTATGTAATTCTGACATAGCTCTGTGTTGCTGGACCCCCATTGAGCTGTCAGAGTTTTTATTTCAATCCAATTCTTGTTTCCCACACAAAGCTGCGATGGCTTCTCAGACATGCCAGCATGGAAACGCCCTCATGCATTAGGCGGCGAGGACCCTCCGTTGGCTTCAGTGCTGTCCCTGGAATGGAAAATATTTTCCTGTCTGACTAAAGGATGGGGAGAATGTGACATAAGAGACAAAATTCAACAGATGTCACAGCAAGAAATGACAACAGACTCACAAAATCTGGCCCATGTTATCAAGCAGCCATCCATGTTGTCTCCCTTCATAACAAAGTTAGAGCTGCAAAGATTAGTCGATTGACTTAATCGCCAACCATCTTTAAATAGATTAATCAATTTGAGTAATTTATAAGAAGAAAATGTCCAAATTGTCTGGTTACAGCTTCTCAAATTTAAATATGTTCTGGTTTCTTTAGTCTTTTATAATAGTAAAGTGATGATTTTTGTGTTGTGGACTGTTGGTCTGGACGAAAAACAAAAAAAAGGCATTTTAGGTTTAATCTTTAGCTTTGGGAAAGTGATCAACATTAATAACCAAACAATGAATCAATTAATCTTTTCATTGATTGACAGATTATTCTACTATCAAAATACTTAGTTGTAGCCCTAGGTGAAGGTAATAATCTGATTAAAAAAAGTTTCCAAAAAAAAAGGAGTAAGTAGAGGTGGTACTGGAGTAGTGGAAGAGAGAGCAGGTGATTAAAACAAGTAAAAAATAGACAAGATTAGAACAAAAAGAAAAAAGAGTAATGAAATGAATAAAAAAAAGATGGACTAAAGCATAGGTAATGGAAATGTAGAAGAGAAAATGTATTAGGCTGCCGTAGGAGAGGATGGAGAAACGAGACAGGAAACCAGAGGAGAGGAGAAGGAGAAAAGAGGAGGAGGAGGGTAAAGCGACTTGAGGCAAACCGATAAGATGCGAGAGTAAAAGATGAATGGTGAGATAAGAGAAGAGGGATGAGGAGGTGGAAAGACTTTAGCAGAGGAGACAGAAAGAGAATGCAATCAAAGGAGACTGGGAGGAGAGAAGCAAAGGGAGACTGAGATGAGCAGGAAAAGAGGAAGAGAAGATGAGCGGAGGGAGGGAAGCGTGTTTGTTGTTTTTGCTGTGCATGAGTCATCGTCAGATCCTATTATGACTGAAGCAGCGTTACCGCTCTCGCCCACTGCTAACCTACGGCTACATGCCTTCTACACGCTTCTACATGCTCCACACACACACACACACACACACACACACACTTCACATTCACACACAGGTTGCCACTGCTATTTTTATGAGGACATTTGTATGAGCCTTTTGCTCAAGTTAGCAGCATTTCTTCTTTTTGCGTCCACAAACAAACATTAACAGGATTACAGTTTACAGATATACCGACTACAAATAAGATTACGACTCATAATACATAGCAGTGTTTGACATTTGACACTAAAATACCTTCGGTCACTCATGATCCCATCAATAACTTAACCGACACAGTGACATTCTGTAAATGTGGAAAGCGAGAGCACTGTGGAATTAACAGCACTGCATTGGTGTAAATGGTAATTAAAGGTGCAGACTGGTGATGTTTTTCAGCCTAACAGTAATGATATTTGAAGCCACTTCACATCCGCTATGTTGGAGACATTTTTTTGACCATAAGCAGCCGCCAAAGTCAGACACTTTGTCACCACTGAAACAGTAATGACACGATAGGTCATAATGTTAGTCGCCCAAAAGCGACAGACAGCCTAGTTATGTTTGGGTGACAGCTGCCATCAAGCAGACGTAGTAATTATGACTGGGAGCAGCCACGCACTTCTGATGACATTTATATACAGTATGTCGACAAATTGGATGAAAAAAATGTATTTTTTTTAAAGACCAACAGTCCAAAAATGATCAGTTTACTATTATAGAAGACTGAGCAAATGACCTATATCATCTTGTACTCACTATTTAAACATTTTCATCAGACTTGAGAAGTTGGAAACAGAGAATTTAAAAGTTTTCTTCTTTGAAATTTGTCAGATTGATTAAGAGATTATTAAAAAAGCTGGTTGACGTTGCAAGTCTACAATATGGAGCAGGGGTGTCACACATGTGGCCAGAACCGGTCCACTGAAGGGTCCAATACGGCTCATTAGATGATGTACAAAGTGTGACAAAAATTAAACCAGTTTCTGTTTCTTTACAAAAATGTGAACTGATTTAGCATCTTTCAGGGCTCAAGAGATACAGATTCACAATTTTGATTTGTAAATGGTTTGTAAGGCAGGAGATACCTTCCGCTGCTGCCTGAAATACTAAATATCGTTCAGTGAGTAAATGGCCTGAATTGAAATGCAACAGCAGACTGGCAGAATATGAAATTACTATAGATATATTGTTAAAATTGCACTTTTTTCTTGTGTTATCTCTCCTGTTTTGTAAATTGAAGGTTTGTGTAAATTGTATAAATATTTACAAAATACTGTATATCTTCACATGAAAAGGAGGGAAAGAAAATTGTAGGTTTTCTTATTTCTACATTTACTTTGACTGGTCCACTTGAGATCAAACTACTATGTATGTGGCGCATGAACTAAACTGAGTTTGGCTCCCCTGATATGGAGCTTTAAAGTCACACTGAAATACACGTTTAAAATTCTGCCATCCTTTAAATTAAACTGGCTGACTGATAGCTAATTTAACATTTGCACATTTGAAAAACCGCTCCTGGGTTTATGTCCCACACTGACATTCAGGAAACGCGGGGATGCAAGACGCTTCTCAAATGCTGTTTCACTGAGCAGACACTACAGGGACAAACAAGATGAAACAAGGAGCCCGGGGTCAGCTCTACATGACGGGCCGCCTGCGCGCCTCTCTCCATTGGTTGCGGGGGCAGAGTCAATGCAGCGAACTCAGCTCAAACACATCACTAGAGAGTGGTAAAGAAGAATGGATACAGCTGAAGATGAATCCACTGCACTACACAATGAATCCATAAGCATCTGAGGTGGTCTGTATATGTGCAGGCTCATAGGTTAACTGTAAAACATCAGGAGAGAAGAGTGTTCAAGCTCAGCTCATTTGAACTTGAGGTAAGGTAATGAGGTGGGAAATGTGAGTGTTGTGTCTCCACTTGAAAATCGGAATGCTTAAAGAGGAATTGCACATTCATATCACAACGTAAACTGTAAAAATAAGGGACATCATAGTGCATTTAGGGGATTGCACCAGATCATAATTATATCTTTGCAAATCAGTTTGCTTCTGCCTTCCCCAGGAATGTCAACACAAAATACAGCACATAAAGGAACAATAAAATATAAAAATACAATCAGTGCTTTAAAATCTCTACTGTTCATTTTCCTTTACTGAAATATTTAGGTCTATCATTACTTTGTTCTTCACTCAACATTTTTACTATAATAAAGCAAATAAAAGCAAAATAGACTAATATAATAAAGCTATTGGTATATTCTTGTACCAGTCTCTAAGTATACATATATTTTTACTGAAACATTTTTTTTTTTTTATAATTAGATGCTAAAATCGTATGATATAAGTTTTACATGAGCACATCTTAAAACTTCTATTCCCTCCCAGTTTCACCATGAATAGAATTAGGTTCCGTGGAAAACTCTGGATCAATCATGTGATCTTTTCAGCAAAAGGTGCTGCCTGTGGCATTTTCAGGCATCAATACAGCATCGGAAAATTGATTTTCATATGCTGAGTTATGATTACTGTAAACAAATGAGACGTGTCTATATTACACCAGTGATCTAGAATAGTGGAATATGAGAGATTTTATTGAGGAGGTAAAAGTCCAACAGACCCTTTTAGGTGACTGGCAAAGAACACTTGTGGGAATTTAACAGTCGTTTAAATCACATTTACACACTATGAGTAACTGCATCGAAAAATCCATAGAGCCTGCTGACTGTGATGCGAAAAGCTGCTTAAAATTAGATGTTATCCTTTCAATTTATTCCATAGCTTGAACCAGTTCTGTCCTAGATGAATTTGGATTGATTCATATTTCGCTGTTATTTTACAGTTTGTAAATATCTAGTATTGTCAATGTACATCTTCTCCCTCAAATGTAAGCGATCTATGGTGAGCAATTTTGATAAATAAATGAAAAAATAATGTTAAATAAACATTCTTCTAAAAGAAAATTCATGTTTTTTTAGCTTATTACATTACTATACTTACATGGAGTAGAGTTTGACATAATAATAATAATATATACATTTTTTTGTATGATTTATTTGCAGTTTTGATTCCCTGACATGGTAATAATAATAGTAATTTAAAGTACAAAAAATCAACTCTAGGTAGTTTTACAAAGCTCTCTCAAGCATCATGCTTAAATTAAATAAAAAATGATATTGTTGAAATGCATTTGAAAAGGAAACATGAATCTAGTAGATACTGTAACAGAAGCCTTGAAGGGATAGTTCAATGCCAAATTATACTATAACATTGATATACATTATGTATAGCAAGTTTATCCAATATCTGTAAAGATCTGTAAAGCTGTTCAATGGTCGGCTGCGACAAACTATTTTGATAGTTGATTAATCTATCAGTTACTGAAATGATTAATCGATCAGTTTTTGGTTCATAAAATGATGTCCACAACCTAAAGATCATCAGTTTACTTTTATCGAAGAGCAAAAACAGTAATCGCATTTGAGATGCTGGAACCAGAGAATGTGGAGTTTTTCTACTTGAAAATGAGTCAGATCATTAATTGATTATCAAAGTAGTTGGTAAGTAATCAATTCATTGACTAATTGTTGCTGCTCTGTATTTTATCTAGAGTTAAAATAATGGCAGTGTATATTTGCATAATATGAGACCTTTAAATGTGAGTTCAAAATGAATCCAGGTACCAAGGTACTTGTTCTCTGAAACTCTCTCAACCCAAGAGCCCTTAACAGTAGCAACGCTTACAAAGTTGAGATCAATATTTTTAGTTTCAGTAAATTGCCTAAACTCAGCTAACCTGCCTCAAGTCAAAATAAAAGCACTAATCTCCTCCTGATGTTATTCTCCGTAGCACCTTCAGTGCTGTGTTGGCTCGTCATTTCCTCCTGTTCTGTCTTCTCACTCCTCTCCCAGTCAATCTGCGATAACACTAACTAATCCTTATTAAAAAGGGTTTTTGGGATTGGAGCTCAATCACACACTTACTTACAGTGGCAGGCCTACTCTCCACTAACCAACACGTTATTTGATCTTCTGGTGTCCTGATTAATGGGATCTCCTCCTCCCACTGATAAGGACTAGGAAGCAGGCTTTCTATCTTTCTCCTTCATAGCCCCCTCTGTTTTTAACTGTTTCTCCCTCTCCATTCTCTTTTGTTGCCCTTTGGCTTGTTTTATCGTCCCTTCTCATTTACTTTTCATCCCATTTTACATGCAGATTAGCCAATTATTGTTGCTACTCTTAAATTTGTATTTGTAATATATTGCACAACGACATTCTGTCTTCCAGTGTTTTCGTTCTCACACATCAGACACATTCTCGCTTATTCATAATCTGGCAAAGCTACTTATAAATGCATTACTCACTAGAGTGGTCATTCATTTTTAACTGCACATACAAACATGCACATACAGCCAAAATTCAACACAGATCAAGACTGACATTTTTTTCCCTTATCTCTTCTATTCAGCTATTTTTTTTTTATTTTACATTTAGTATTTTTGTTTGTTTTAGATTGTCACTTGGTTTCTTTAATGTATGTCAGTCTCCAAAAAAGACAATACAGGTGAAGCCAAAAGAAAACGTGTCCATGTCAAAGTACTTTGTCTACATTTATTTAATTTACATGTTGAGTATTGCCCGTGGCTATTACCTACATTCATCTGACTTTAGTTCAAAGGTGGAGGAACTCCAGCACTGTGTATACTGTGAAGAGGTTCTGAGATCAACAAGCAGGTATCATGGCTCAAATTTAAGTTTAACGTTTATAGTCAGTAAATGCCACAGAATGGTAAATTGGCTAGTTGTTAAACGGAAATATTGCTGTGATAATAAGAAACAGGCACATTTCCAAACAGTGTATTGATGTATATATAAGCAGCTATTGCAATTTTTTTTTAAATTGGTTGGATAATATGGCTGCAACTAATGACTATATCCACTTATAGTGGATTCATTTATCAATTATTGAAAGATTAATCAGTTAGTTGTTTGGTTCCTAAACTGGTGTAAAATGTTGATCACTGTTTTACAAAGCTGAAGATTCAACCTAAACTGACTTTCTTTGTCCAGACCGACACTCCACAAGATCATCAATTTACTATTATAGAAGACTAAAGAAACCAGGAAATATTCCGATTTGAGGAGCTTTACCAGTTCCTTTTTAAAATTAATCAAATCACTTCATGGATTATCAAAATAATTGGTGATAAATGTATTATATGTCAACTTTAATTATTGCAGCTCTATTATAGAGCCATAAATGATGTACCACAGCGAGGGACCAGCCCACATTTAAAATAAATACGCCTATTTCTACCTGTATTTCAGATAACCAAGCGGAATGACCAAGCAGCCATCTGGCATTGTTTCTTTGCATCTTGTGCTGAAATACAATATGATCTGTGGTTTAAATTACTGGAAACTAAACCAATTGATCAGCTTGTTTCAAACTTTCAAACATCTGTCTGGCATTGTTTCCTCCCCAATGTAAAAAGATTCAGAATAAAAATCCCCCCAGAACAACATGGTTGATGCAATTAGTTTTTATTTATTCTAGGACAGTTTACATGTGTCCTTCTTTTTGCTCATACTTGGAATAATACTTTATTCTTGTTTGTGTCTGCTCAACTGAAGCAGCTGGGGGGACTTACAGTAATAAAGTAAGGGATAATGATAATCACTCATTTCCCTCACACATATTTTCGCACTGTGACGTGCCCTCCATTAAATGTAGAGGACTGTTGCAATTATAAGGACCTCAAACGCAGATTCATTGGTCGATAAGGCAGTTATCATTGGACAGCAGGGTCACTGTGCAGTTAGCATACTAATTTAAATGCTGCATCTCTCAATCACACACACATCATGAGCAAAACCTCATTCTAGCACCATCTCTCTATATGTCTTACACCTCTATTTTGCATGCTGCTCACACACAGTTTGCAATTAGTGCTATGTGTCATCCCATCTCCTTTTCTGTCTCTCACACACTCATCAACACCTTATTAGATTGGTCGCTCACACATAAATATATCCTTACATCTAACACAAACCACACACACACACACATAGAATTCCCCATTAACCTTTTCTCACTTAGCGGCACAATCTCTCTTTCTCTCACACACACAGTTCAAACATGCAGAGGATTTTCAATCAGCAGATAAACATCCTCTCAGGGTCAGAGGGTACAAGGTCTGCTAGTATGCATGACACACTCTTTCACTTTCTAGCACAATGATAGAATAAATCACTTACTGTGCTCCAGTTAAGCGGCAGCTTCTGTCATTCGCAGTCGTCGTAGTGTTTCGAACAGCATGGTTTGTTAAAGCATGGTAAACATGTTCGTGAATGTGTGTGTTGCAAAAACCACAACAATGGGGATTCACATATTTGACTATTCAAAATAATCAAAATTTAAGGAAAAACACCTTTCAGCAGATAATCGCTTGGTTGAGCATTTGAGGTATTAGTCTAAGAAGTAATTACTACACTTCTCCAAGTAACAAAGAACACATCAAATGGAAATTATCAACCACACATAGAATCGCTGAGGATTTCTTTCAGTTTTCAGTGGAAATGAATGTGAGGTGCTTCACTAGGAACACACTACAGCTCCGCATCAGAGTCCAAACACTGCTTGAGACACTTAAGAGTCTTTTTTTATAAGGAACTATAGCATGAATAACCTGACAATGTGAACACAATATGACTTTTAGTCCTGGGACTGAATTTGGTTCTTTAGAATATGACTATAAGTGAAAACACCCTGAGACTAGTGTTGGTCTTGTGCAATTTTTGGTGTTTTGCCTACCGTGGCTCCATGGCAGAAGAGGGATAGCATCGGGAGTTCTTGGCTCTGGAACCTTTCATTCAGGAATTTTCAAGCCAGGGATTAGAGGGCTCATCTATTTAGGCTCATCATCAACTGAAAGCACCTGACCTGACAGTCATCGACATTACCACAATAGTCTACTAATCAATTGCCGTTCAAATCTCTTTCTGATTTGTCAGGAACTGTGTGAATTCTTTTATCCTCAACAAAATGCATAAAATAAATTCTACAATCAACAGATTTTCTTCTTTATCAAGTTAAACTAAATGTATATTTTAACTATATATAAAGCAAAACCATGACAAATTAATCACTAATGTTCTATACTCTTGATGAATCACATTTACTAAAGTTATACAATAAAGTTAAAAACCTGACAAAAAAATGACTTATGTTAGTTCAGTAAATATTTCAGTAGGTTTATCAGCTTGAGAAAACACAGGAATTAAAGAATACATTACATGCAGCCTACTAGCATATCCGTTAGCCTAGCACAGCATTTGTTCATTTTTGGCCACTAGTTTGGATTGGGGAGTTTCTCAAGTTTCTCAAGTTCAGGCTGTTATTGTTACTGATTTACCAACATTTTAATGTTTTATGTGGGTTTTTACCTGTTAAGCGGCAGCTCCTCAACCTGCAGCAGCCCCATTAGGTGCAAGTTATGTTCTCTTTTTTATGTTTTACCAGTGAGTTTTGGGTGTTTTACCTGCTCAACAGCAGTTTCTCTCCAGTGTCCCCTGCGATCCCATTGGCTGAGGCAATTCCGCGCTGTTAACGCCTAACACGTAGGACAGGAAATCGCCACTATTTTCTCAGCCGTGGAGTCCTTCACCAAGGGCATGTCGGCCCTTCAGGAGAATGATTTAAAGCGTCTCATGGACAAAGTTAAGACCTGTGCAGGCCGCAACAATCCTGAGATCCCCGGGGACATGATTTTATTCATAACACTGCTTGTTTATTAATTCTAGTCACTCCTTGCTAGAAACCATTTGTCTGAACTATTCCCTAAGTGTAAAGGAAACTTGAGGTGCGATTATAGGTTATCTTTACGTTGTTTGCGATCGGTATAGAAATAATAGCAACACTTTTAGTTGTCGTGTAGTGGTGGATTATTTTCCCATGGAGCTTTCTGCTTGCTAAATTACAAAGGATTTCAAGAATAACATCCAACCTCAAAGTTCTGGACCATCATCAGCACCAAGGACAGCTCCCAGTTTCAGCCACTTTCTTACAGGCTGATAATGGTCCAAATATAAACTATGAAAACATCTTTCAGCAATGATAATAAAGCTTGCATTCGTTTGAACTGAACAGAACTGCTTGTGACAACCAGGCTGACAGGCAGGCTTATATTTATATATATATATATATATATATATATATATATATATATATATATATATATATATATATATATATATTAGGGCCCTGGTAGAGTGTCTCAATCAGCGATCAGGTTCACATGGGGTGAGCAGGCAGGAGCATGACCACTCCAGGCTTTGAAAAAGAGAAGTTAAATCTCAAAATCAATTCTAAAACTCATAGGCCACCAGTAAAGGGCAGTAACGATCAGTATGATGCAATTGCTTCTCCTGGAAAGTGTTGAAAGTCTGGCAGCAGCATTTTATTAAAGTTGTTGCCTTTGGATGTTTTACCAATTCAGACCCGAGGAAAAAAAAAAAAGTGCATTGCAGTGGTCAAGCCTGTAGGATATAGAAGCATGATGACCTTTTCTAGGTCTGCAAATGAGAGGAATGACCCGTTTGACAGATAGTACTGAGGCCACCATAGTTTTTCAGATGGCTGATTAAAACATTGTGGTCCGCTGTGTCACCAGCTGAGCTGAGGTCAACGAGAATTAAAATGAAGTAAAGTCCTGCATCTGCAGTAACAGTAAGTCTCAGTGCTATGAAGTGAGCAGAGACCAGGTTGAAATGTATTTCTTAAGCAGCAAACCACCCCTATATATAAGGAAAAAAACACACACAACAAAAACTGATTCTATGTTTACACATATACACATCAAGAAATGATTAAATATAGTTTTGAAGTTTACCAACCTATGGCTCAGGCCCCCCTTGTTGTAGTTGTTAAGCATAGACATGTGAAACGTTTCTGCTGTTTATGAGATGACAGAGACTCAAAGTTTCAAACCACTGGTTTTATTTGTAACATTCGTTGTATTTTAAAACTTGTTTTATTTACTAAGTCAAATCTGCATCTGGAGGAAATAGAGCTGCAGATACATGTAGTGGGTGAAACAGTAACATCATAGATATTTAATTGAAGTACTTAAAATTGTACTTAAGTACACTACTTGTAGTGTAGTAAATGTACTTAGTTACTTTCCTCCACTGACCTATACACACACGAAACAAACACACACAATGAGCTATTAAAATCTCTCCCCCTCTCTCACACACTATTGTCAACACGATTTTCTGTCTCTGTTTCATATCATGCGACACACAGGCCAATTTCTCAGCTGCACATTCGCATATGCGCACTACTCATCACGCACGCACTGTGCACACTGTGGCTGACCAACATCATCACTGTCTGCCTCCTGTGTTCATGCTGCAGGACCACGCTCTCTCTCTCTCTCTCTCTCTCTCTCTCTCTCTCTCTCTCACTCATTCACACACACGCACACACACGCACGCACCCTGACCTGCCATCATCAGTAGCCTCGCGGAATCTCTGCCGAAACGGCGGAACAAACCCGTGGTGACACGTGTGCGCACAGCTCCACAGCTCTAACAGACCAAGCGTGTAGACACACACATCGGCTACACACACACACACACACACACACACACACACACACACACACACACACACACACATACACACACACACACACACACACACACACACACAAGCATAGAGCACACATACACACAAAAAACATGGAAAGGCATGCACACACACACACACACACACACACACACACACACAGAAGCTGCAGGTGCTTCTCAATCAGCCAACAGAACACATGCCACATGCGCAAAGAACGCGTGCGCGCATACACGCGCACACACACACACTCACACGCGCACACTTCCAGCCACGCAGAAAACTCAAAACACATGAAGCAGAAACCGTAAAAGACTCATAGCGTCCCCAGAAACAAATCTGCTCACATTTCAGCACATATATGAGCAGCAACAAACCTCATCTTTTACGCGCACTCACGCACGCAGCCACGCGCGCGCGCGCGGCGCACGTCCATTTGTTTTGCCATCCTACCTTCCTCGTGCATCCTCTGCAGACAGAAAGTGAGGTTCCTCCGCCAACCCGGCATGATCATGAAGGAGAGGAGGAACAGGAGGAGAGGTCCGGATGAGAAGGAGAATGAGGGATAATGAAGAGGAGTGATGATGAGGAGGATGATGATGAGGGCACTAGATCCTGTCCGGGTGATGACACGCAGGCGAAAGCTCGATCCCCCTTATTTCTTCTCGTTCTTGTTCTTCTTGTTTCTCTCTACTTCTTGTGTTCTTTCTGCCTGTCCCCTGGTCGGTGAGCACACGGCGAGTCGCGGCTGCTCCGGTAACGACCCCGCTGACAGTCTGTGTGACAGTCGGTCCCGCTGCGGCACCAATGCTCTCTCTCTCTCCCTCTCTCTCTCTCTCTCTCTGCTAATAGAGTCCACTCACCCCCCCCCCTACTCTCTCTCTTTCATACTTTTTTGTGTTTTCTCTCTGTTTCATTCATCACTCTGTCACAGTCTGCGTCCACTTTTACTCCATGTTCTCTTTGTTAACTCTCCTTTTCGTTATATTTATTTTACTATCCTGAGTCCATTCATAAATAACACAATGACAGAATGACTGTTTTGATCATGGCAGTTTGTACAGAAGAGGCTGCCTCAGTCCTAAAGTCCTAAAGAGTCCTAAATCTGCAGAGACTAGTCTTTGGGATAAAAAGCACATGCATTACCTGTCTCGAAGAAATTAAAAGGATTTTAAAAATACAATGGAACATCATCCATCCATCCATCCATTAATTTTCTATACCTGTTTATTCCTCACTAGGGTTACAGAAGTCGCTAGCTACTAATCCCAGAGTACTTAAGGTGAGAGGCAGGGATACACCCCAGACGGGTACAATAGAACATAAAGAGAATTATTCTCTATGTCCTTAGAACATCACATCTCCAAATGTCCAAAATGAATGGATTAAGAGCCAACATACTGATAAATATACAACTCAAACTGCATAAATAGTCAAAATTCCAATGACATGAAATCATGTAAATGAATGAAGGGCATCAATGCTGATTTATCAGTAAATCTCCACAGTGACATCATATAATTCATGTAGAAACAGTAAAGAAACCTGCAGAGAACCAATAGGAATACATCAATATATAATTGTATAAACACTGAAAAGACTACGAAAGAAGGCACTACAGAACAAGGAAGGAGAATTCCTTTATATTACTTCACATTTTGGTGTAATAAAAGCAAATATCTTATCAGATGAGGGACCGTGGGATACAATCTTATCAAACAACCATCCGTGGTCTAATTTATGTTGGTTCACGGCTCCTTGACATGAAAATATTTGAGAATCACCGCTGTGTTCCATCATCTCTTCTGCTCTGGGTTCATTTTCACATAAAAGCCTGATTATTTGCGAAACCTTTTTTTCCATGTCGTTTAACAAAGAATATATTTTGGAGCGTTCATTAATATTTAACAAAGTCATTAGCTGGCTAATTTATTGTTAATTAAGTAATGAATGCATATAAGGACACATATATTCTCAGGTACAAAGGCTTCATGTTGGGAGGCAACATGGAGACATGTATCTTCACACCTTAACAAGCAGCAGCCTCCAGTGGGCCTTCAATTACACCGTCCAGAGCTGTGCACGCTTGTGGCTAGTGGTTTACAAATGGAACAGTGCCTTCATTAATCTTATTAGTTCCACTGCTGCATTTCCTACTATAACAACTTAGAATGTCTGCTGGGAAAAAAGGGAGGTCAATTAAACTTCAGGTTGAAATGGGCCAGACCTGATCTGAGCTGGTAAATATGAGATCGTCAAAGTTCATGTGCTAATAATGAGGAGGGAGAATAAGTCAAAGAAAGAGTCAATCATTCAGTCTGTACTGGGGACACTGGGGCTGTAGCCAATAATTGTTCTGATGATTAATCTATTGATTTTATGAACTCATTAGTTATTTGGTCCATAAAATAGTGCAAAATATCAATTACGGTTTCCCAAAGCTGAAGATTCAACCGAAAATGACTTTTTTTATCCAGACCAACAATCTACAACCTGAAGATAATCAGTTTTTTATAGAAAATTAAAGACACCAGAAAATAATCAGATTTGATTTAAAAATGACTCAAATGTAAAAATAGGTTATCAGAATAGTTGTCGATTAATGTGATAGTTGGAAACTATTTTTTGATCGAATAATCAGTGCATTTCAAATTCATGTCCTGCTTCATTTATGCTTGACTGACATGACTTAAATGTGTTGTGTATGTCTGTGAAAGAACAAATCTGTTGTTGTCTCACAGGCTAAAGATGTGGATTAAAAACATGTTGAGCAGCCAACTGGTAACAGAAACGTCCCCGGGTGGGTTCAGATTCTCTCTCTCTCTCTCTCTCTCTCTCTCTCTATTGAGTGTCTACATATCTGAGTAGTGAAAGAGGGAGCGAACCACTGTAATATGATGGTTTGAGGTTGTAGTTTAAACAGAACTACTTTAAATGAACTATTATAATATTTTATTTTGCTTAACTTTGCAAAACTGTAAATGTACACTGTCTGTGTGTGTGTTTTTTTTTCAAAAGTAATATAAAAAAGCATTTTCTTACATTGCAGTTCAGTTGTTGAATCATTTGGATTCAATATTAATATTGCAACAATAGATTAGATGAGCAGAGGGGATTAAACTGAATTGACTGACAACATAAGAATATTATAACAATGCAAACTTCATTATTGATAATCCAAAAACATAATTTAACTCCAGACACCAGTACTGAACACTAACTTAACCATATTTAAACTTCATTAACAACACAATCATTTATTTGGAGACGTGTTTCTGTTTCTCCATGTATCAGAGCTTGTTAGCTAAGATGCCTACAGATGAGGATGATTAAGCAGTGAGTCATGAATTTGACCAAAACAATGAGCTAAAACTGACTAAAAAGCTATGCAGAGCTGCTGCTGCCTGATGCTCAAAGCATTGCAGAATTCACACAAAACCGTGTGCAGACATCACTAGGAAAGTCACCTCCTTCACTTCACTGTCACACTCATTTACCGAATGTTCTCTAATTCAGTCTCTGCGGAGTGTCGGTGAACATCGGCCTGACGTCACAGACGAGGAGGTGGAACAGCTTCATCTGCTGATCCGGACGGAAGAGAGAGTTCATGAGAAAAAAATGTACTGTCCTGAGGCAAAGATAAGGCAGATTCGAATACACGTTTCCCTTTGGAGACTGCGCGCACGTGCATGCACGCACATACACACACATACACACACACCCATGCACAATCACACGCTGTAATTGTCCATGGAAGTATTGGCTTCTCTCTCTGTGTCTCACTCTCTCTTTAAGCACATGAAAAGCTGTCTGAGTTGTGTTCACAGCAGAGTTGTATCAGAGTCTGTGAAAAGAACAGCTCAATTATGATGTGTCATTGTGTAATTTATGGAATTTACAAACACAGGCTTGGAGCCAAAGCGGCTTCAAGTGCTTTATATCACAATTTACAGCCGAAAACAGATTTAGATCAAACTTGAATCCGCAGTTGTTCCCACGTACTGAGCACAATGTTTGTGGTGTTGTGCACTGCAAAAAATGGTTCTAGTCAAAAGAGGCTGTGTTTCACATAAAAGAAGAAAGTGTTACACAAAACTATATAGAACAACATTTTAGAGAGTAAATGAGTCCTGGTTTGCCTTGGTTCTTAAAGAGAAGTGCTCTGCATATTAGAGGTTGGGGATGGCCTCACACTCAGAGTCATGTCTGAGGAAGAATAAAACCATTGCAGACAACCAGGAAGCTAAAACAGCATTAGCAGAACACACCTTCAGTTACAAAGGACAGGCTTTTATTAAATTAATTAAACTATTACAGTCATATCTGATGCCGCACTAGACAGAATCAATTCGTTACATCCACTCCAGCTGAATTACTGGAGTAAAACATTACAGACTGATGTCTAATTTACAGCAGGAAAGACAAAGCATCCAGATAAATTAATGATAATAAACTCATCACATAATTATACACACACACACACACACACACATCAGCACACAGTCTGCTGACATATGCACACACACATGAACACACTTACACATCTGCACACACAACCTCTCACACATGCACATCTGCACACACACACACACGCACACACGCTGCAGCTGTTTGGTGGAGGACAGCGACCTCTTGTGGTGAAGCAGTAGTGTTGCTGTTTAATTTTTCTCCTCTGCAATACACTATAACAGAAGCCACTGATCCATGAGCCACCTGCATTACAAAATGCTGACATCATCGTTAACTCTCTCTCTCTTTCTCCTCTATCACACACACACACACAAACTCTCACACACACACACACACACACACATACACACTAAAGCGCCTAGTCCTCACTGCAGCATTCTTACACATTCTCACGAACAATCTCTCTCTCTCTCTCTCTCTCTCTCTCTCTTTCTATCTTCCCCTCACTTTCTGTCCAGTACACTTCTCAGCTCTCATAAGTTGCAGATAAGAAAAGGAAATTTCAGTTAATACAAACGTAATTACAGTGAAATAAGTTGCTGACATCACAACAAATACGGTAAATAAGCAGAAGCTTTTGGTTGATAAATGATAAATGTGCAGGTCAGCAGAACTTTACAGTTCACAGAATGCAGAAGTTATGCGGTGTAGGCAAAAACACACACAGAAGTAATGTACAGAAGATTATCTTCTTCTTCTTTATAATACAACTTTTCCCACATAGTGAAAGCTGCCATGTTGCAGGCTTTGCAGGTTTAATCACACATTACACAGAGAGAGCTGAGGATCCTCCACATCTGCAGTTCTGTGATAAGCTGAGTGATGTGCTTCAAGCTCACAAAGGCAGAAAGGCCTGAATATTTCTCTGTTTGAAAGTCTGACCTTTCAAAAAGACAACAATCAAACTTTCCATTCTCACTTTGTCTGCTGTTAGATTTGTGAATGATACCAAGATTGATTTGTAGAAACATTTAGTTTTGGATCATTTTAAAAAGCCTGTTATTGGCCTCAACAAGGACTATGCAGCTGATCTGTGGAGCTGGATCAAATTCATGTTCTATCTGAGCTGTGTTGATGAAGGCCTACATATATTTATATATATATTATTTATTAATCATTTTTACCATGGATGACCATAGACATACGTAGAAAGATAAGTGTCACTTATGTAACATTAAAGAATAAAGTGACTCAGGACAATTTCTGAACATTCTATAGTGACTTTAGTCTACTTTAAACCTGGTTTAAACTGCCCTTTCATTCCATGGTGCAAACTCAAAACTTTTATTTAAATATTATATGAAACAACTGTCAAGTAAATCAGGAGGCAGTTTCCCATGTTACTGTTTTAATGCACATAACTCATAACTATTAATTTCCAACATCCAGTTTTAATACTCTTTGTGCAACAACATATTAAATGGACTTATGATTAAGATTGTCCTTAAGATTGTCTTTAAGATCATTTCTTTCTTTATGTTTGGGTACATATTTATGAAATATTTGATGTGCACAGCACTTTATATTAAATTATTATAAAAGTCTAACTTGTGGACTGAAATACTATAAAACATTATAGCCTAATGCCTTTTTCACTAATCAGTAGAAACAGATTCAAGAATCATGTTTAGAGCTTCTCATACCACTCTCCGCAAAACCTTACAATCCCAGAGAGCGCAGTTCAATTGCCAGACTGTAAGTTAGTTAGGATGTTTCGATGGTGCAGCGGTAGAAGTTCGCCAGGAAGATGTCTAAAGAGAGATGTTTTTTCTTCAGAACCCTCAAGAAGAAAAGTTCCTGGTGAAGCATCTTGATCAGGTTGGAGCAGTTGGTTGTCCTGCAGAGATCCTGTGAGATGTGGATCCCCAGGAATTTGAAGCTGGGCACACGCTCCACTGTTACACTACTAATGTAAATGGGTGGATGAGTGACAGCATTCATCCTGAAGTCCATGATGAGCTCTCTGGTTTTGGATGTGTTGAGCTGCAGATTATTGCCCATGCACCACACAGATCCACTGATGAGGCCAATCACGAGGTGTCGTCTGGAAACTTGATGGAGCAATGTTTGCAGTCGTGGATGAAACGGGAGTAGAGAAAGGGACTCAGAAAGCAGCGTTGTGCCATGCCAGTGTTTATGGTGAAAGTGGAGGAGCAGTGGTGGCCTAACCTGACATGTTGTGGTCTGTTGGTGAGAAAGTCCAGTAATGAAATGCCTAGATCTAAGAATTGCTGCCAGCTTGGTTAGGATGACAGTGTTGAATGCTGAACTAATGTCCATAAGCAACATCCTGGCATATGTGTCATTATTGTCCAGGTGTGAGAGGACTATGGAGACTGCTTCTTCTGTGCTCCTGTTTTTGCAGTAGGAAATTTGTAGAGATCAAGGGTGGGGGGAAGCAGGATTTAAGGTGCACCAGAACCAGCTGCTCTAATCACTTAGTGACAACGGGGGTGAATGCCACTGGATGTAAGTTGTTGCAGCACGTTGGGCCGAGGTTTTTGGGTACAGGCACAATTGTTGTGGATTGGAAGCAGTTTGGAACAAAAGCATGGGCCAGGGACAGGTTGAATAAATTCTTCAGGACCCCCGCACAAGCTCTGAGTACACGACTAGAAATGCCATCAGGGCCTGCAGGCTTGTAGATGCTGATAATCCGAATGCCTTGCCACATGCCTCAGGGATTGGAGTTGGACAAGTGCTCCTCAACCTTCAGCTTGTAGCAGTGCTCATCCTGCCTGATGGCCCATTTCAGGTCAGCCCCGGCTGCACAGGTCCTTCTCAAAAACTTAGCATATTGTGATAAAGTTCATTCTTTTCCATAATGTCATGATAAAAAATTAACTTTCATATATTTTAGATTCATTACACACCAACTGAAATGTTTCAGGTCTTTTTTCTTTCTTTTTATATCACTGGGCTACAGAGAAACAGCACTCGACTGTTGCTCAGTGGTCCAAACTACTATTTTCGGATGAAAGCAAAGTTTGCATGTCATTCGGAAATCAAGGTGCCAGAGTCTTGGGGAAGACTGAGGAGAAGGAAATGCCAAAATGCCTGAAATCCAGTGTCAAGTACCCAGAGTCAGTGAAGGTCCGGGGTGCCATGTCAGCTGCTGGTGTTGGTCCACTGTGTTTTATCAAGGACAGGATCAATGCAGCTAGCTATCAGGAAATTTTGGAGCACTTCATGCTTCCTTCTGCTGAAAATCTTTATGGAGATGAAGATTCATTTTTCAGCATGACCTGGCACCTGCTCATTGCCAAAACCACTGGTAAATGGTTTACTGTGCTCAATTGGCCTGCCAACTCTCCTGACCTGAACCCCATAGAGAATCTGTGGGATATTGTGAAGATAAGTTGAGAGACGCCGGACCCAGGACTGTGGATGAGCTTAAGGCCTATTGAAGCATCCTGGGCCTCCATAACAGGACCTATACTGTAGGCTTGTGTATCTCCTAATCTGAAGGTGGTGGGCCCCCTGCAGCACAGAGTTTGTTCCGTTAGGCCACATTTTCAATATTCTGACTGTGGGTTTCACATGTTGGATAAATGATTAGTACTTAGGGGTTAGAAAAGGGGCAGATGGTCTGACTGTCCTATGTGGGGAAGGGTGTCGCTCTGTTTATTCTGGCATGGGCAAAAAATAAAATGGTCTAAGTAAAACGACCATTGTCTTAAAGGCCATGAAGAGACTGATCCTTTTAAATATGATTTTAGCAGATGTGGCAGCCACATCAAGAGATGATTTAAGCCAAAAGGAAGACTGATAAAGGGGTATGTGAGGGTGTGGTCCACCCATCACACGTCCATTGGTATGCAAATATTCACAGGTTGTTGTTGTAGTAGTGGTCTACTGAAATTCTACAATAGTTGAGCTTTGGCTATTGAGAAAGAATCTACACATTAATGCAGTCGGCTGATGTCTTAGACACTTCTGCATCAAATGTGTGTTTTCCTGCCTCCTGGTGATTTTACGTACACATTTTATCAAAGACATTGCCTTCAGGTCTGGATGCAAATATCCTTTCTCCTTAAGTTAGGTGTGATCCCCCAGACTGAGACCTATGGGACTGTTCACCTGGAACCAGTGCTCCTTTCTTGCTTTGTTTCTGTACAGTTGCCTTTAAGGTTACACTATAAATGTGTTATAAATGTATTATAAATGTGACACAGTCCCCTATCCTGTTCTAGAATATCAACAAACCACCATACAGCAAATTTCTATCTATCCATAGGCCTGAGCCTATTATCTGTTGTTCACATCCAGCTGATGCTAGAATCATTGAAGCATATATGAGACTATATAGCCTGTATGGCTAATATGTAATTATCCTACTGAGACATGTCTTATTGGGTTTAAATATGACCCAGACAATAATGAATTGAATGGAAATGTATGTACTCCTACCAAAGATTCTCATTGGATGACCTGATGATGTTTCCTAAACAGAAATAATAACAGAAATAATGTGCAGGTAAGGTTGGGTGTTGACAAAAACATGGTGGTCACTAAACTGAACAAGTTAAAATGAAATGCAGAGGTAAGTAAGTTGGCACTTTTGATGAAGAGATTTGAACTTCTTCAAATCACCCCTGAATGTTGCTAAAGTGGCTAAACTGTTTTGTTACCCAACATCCGCCCAATGACTGAAAGCTGGAATTTCCACCTTGATTCTGTACGAAATCAAAGTTGTTTAGAAATTTAAAGGGCTTTCGAAATCTCAATCTTGCCTCATGGCAACATCAGATCTTACCATTTTTTGATTAAAAAACATATTATTTCTCAATGTGCTAATAGAAGAATTCACCCCCTGACACATTGTCTCTTTCTTAAAACAAATTTTATTACAAATTTGCTTTTAACCTCTTATCTGGGTTTTAGATTTTCGACCAAAGAATAATACAAACCCATCTCTCACACAACATCATTCCCACAAGGTCTACCTTGACCACACATGATTACTATGCATCTCTTTTTACAAGACAAGAGTAGACACTACAATAATGTTATGTGTCTGCTTTTCTACTTTAGAGCCTGTGAAAAACCTTCCTCTGACACAGTGTCCAGCCCTTATCATTCTGTCTGTTTTATTTTTATGGAAAAGAACATACAGTTTTTGAATAAAAACTAATAAATATTAATATTCTCAGTATTTTTTTTAATTAATTGACAATTACGCAACCTCACCTGTAATATTACAGTTATTTAACAGTTACCAACAAAATTGAATAAATTATTAAAAAAAAAATATATGAATCCAACAATTTTATTTGTAATTTAATTGTATTTATTTGTGTTACAACTACTACTATATACATAAGAAACATATATAATAAATAAATTTGTCCCTTTTCTTTATTGCTTATTTTCATTAATTAGAAAGTTTATTATTACTAAGTGTATAAAACCCACTACTAATTGTTATGTTACCAATTAAATTATAGTGCAAATTGTATAAATATTGATATTAATTCCCAATTTTTCTTTGGACCCCTGGAACACCTTCAAGGACCTTACAATACAGCACCAAATAAACTTTCTATTAATCCATCAATTTTGTTTGTAATTTAATTGTATTTATTTTTATTACGAGTACTACTATATACATAAGAAACATATATAATAGATAATCTGCCCCTTTTCTTTATTGCTTATTTTCATTAATTAGAAAGTTTATTACTACAAAGTGTATGAAACCCACTACTAATGACTATAAATGTTATCAATTGATGAAATTATAGTGCAAATTGTATAATATTTGATATTAATTCCCAATTTTTCTTTGGACCCCTGGAACACCATCAAGGACCTTACAATACAGCACCAAATACATAGACGATTTAGAGCAGATGTTCTTTTGTTATTTTCATGTTAAGTATGAACATAACTAATAAGCGTTTGTCAAATTAGTCAAATCAGCAGTTTGACTCGTGTCTGTTTATATGCAATTTGCGGGTTTCTATTTTGTTAAATGTTTAATAGGCTGAATAGCATGAATATAATTTCTGTGGAGGGGGAGGGATAGGAGGAGGAGGAGGCACCGTGCGGGATCCACACGTGACTGAACTGAGGCTCCTGCGGCTGTAGGAGAACCAGCACAGACTCAGACCAGCACAGACTCAGACCAGCACAGACTCAGACCAGCAGGGACCGAGACCCATCCTCTTCCTCACACGGATCAGCGGCTGCGCTCGGTTTGTCTGTGTGTGTCTTATTGACTCAAAGTGTGTTTGTGATCCGCCTGAGACCAGCTGACTGAGACCAGCTCCTGTAGCGGCTCAAAGCCCACGTCCCGTGGTGCATCTGCTTGGACCTGCTGGATGTTGTGTACGCCGTGGATGTGTCGCCGGGCTGCTGCGGTGTTTGCGGTGCTCACCGCATGTCTCTGCTGCGGTCCGCGTCCGTGCGGGTCCGCGAGCCCGCAGCTGAACTACCGACCAATCATCGGTAAGATGTGGACCCGCTCAGACTGTTTATGATGGTAGAACATTTCCAGAAGGTTCGAGAAGGTGTGTGTGTGTGTATATGTGTATGCGTGTGCGTGCGTGCGTGTGTGCGCGTGTGCGCGTGTGTGTGCGCCTGTGTGCGCACAACAATCATTTCCGGTTAATTCTGTAGTTCTGATGTTTTAAAGCTTTTCTGCAGTTTTACACAGGTTGGGTTTTGTATCTCATTAGTATTAATAAGCCTTTTGTATTAAGTATTTAACACTATCTCATTTAATTTGATAATCATTTCCTAAGATATTGGACATTTAACACAACAAATATCCTAAGAGAGTTGCAACTAATAACTACGCTTATAGTTGATTGATCCAAACCAACAGTTCACAACCCAAAGATCATCAATTTACTATTATAGAAGATTAAAGAACCCAGAAAATAATCAGATTTGAGAAGCTGGAACCAGAGAATTTAGACATTTTCTCTCTAAAAATGACTCAAATGCTTTTATCAATTGCCAATTAATGTAGTAATTGGCAACTAATTGATGAATCATTTTTGCAGCTTCAGCACTGTAATTTTTTTTTTTTTAAACAAGCTTCTCTCTGTAAAGACAGGCTGTTTTATGTCTTATTATTATTGAGCCTTTTGAGACATGGGGCAGTTTATTATTTTATTTTATAAAAAAATATATCTCATCAAATTGAAATCTCATTTTCTAATATAAGGAACCTTTCAGGCTATAAAGTCCCATGGTATGTAGTCACAGTACATTAAATGCTTTAAATATATTTCCTTTTATGTAGATAACATACTGTACATCTTTATATTAAGCTGTGTCATTATTTATACATGATATTTAGTATCATAACACAGTCCAAACATTAATATGCAATCAAACGTAACTTGAACCAGTGTAACTGTAGAACAGAGCTGTGTGCTGTGTGTGTGTGTGTGTTTGTGTGTGTGTGTGTGTGTGTTTAACAGGACAGTAATTACAGAGGCTTCTGTATCTGAAACTGATTCGCAGCCTGTAAGCATGAAGAATGATAAGCAGCAGTGACTCAGGACGTTACAACATGCAGCAGCAACACGTTTACTGAATCATCGTGGTCACAACTCAAGTTTCCAGCCTGAGAACATGACTTGTGACTTGTGTTTGTGAGTTAAGTGAATTCACTCACACAAGGACTCAGTGTGTCACCGCGTTACGATGTTTGTTTGGCAGAAGGAAACAAATACAGTCAAGCTTATCTATATATGGTGCATTTCAAAACCCAAACATATTTATTTATTCCTTATTATGTAAGGGCAGAGTTGTCTTATCTGTTCTTTTTTGCATCTGATATGAATATGCTGCAAACCAAAAGAGGATATAAGATGAATTAAGAAGGTTTTTAAATTTAAACTAAAGGAGGCAAGGAAACATAGAAAGAGAATAAGAAAGAGAAATACTGAACTCAAAACAGAGGTTAAATATTCAACTAATTACTGAGGGGATACAGGTGAAACAGGCGAAACAAGTCAGACAGTGAGGTGGTAGAAAAGAAGACAAGATACAATCGGAGCAGTTTAAAAAACACAGTAAGTAGGCACAGAAAGACATAAAGAAACAATCTAACAAAGACACAACCACGATTAAACAAAAAAAGGGCGGAACACACTAAAGAAGACACACGGAAACATGTCGATACCTGCTGCAGGTGACCTCTGGAAGTTTCACATCTCTGTGTCATGTGTTTATCTTCTGTTTTCCAGGTGTGTTGGCACAGGAGAATCTTCCAGGTGACCAGTTCGCCCGCGGCTCCTCTTACATCGCTGCATCCTACGTTAAATACCTAGAGGGTGCTGGAGCCAGGGTCGTTCCCATCAGGTAACCGCGAACCCTGGATTAACCTGGGATGATCCCTGGATTAACCTGTCAGGGGTATAGCTATTCTTGCGCCTCATTGTTTCTTGGTTTTGACAAACAGTGATTTTCGGATATGTGGTTTCAGAATGAATAAAAAAAGCATGTAATAATTCACTCTACAATAAATTATACTAAATAACTATATATTAGAGACTTTTCTGGTCAGTTTGAGTTTCGTGTTTGGAATAAACAAGAATGCAGGAAATCGGAAACATTGAATTATTAGATTTATCACTGCAAAATTCAATATACTGCAGATATAAAAATGTTAAATTATTATACAGGTGACTAATAGAAAAAATACTAGCCCCCTACAAAAACTAAACACTCTACACAGCAGTTGTAGAACTGTACTGATTTGACATGTTTCATTGTAAAGAATTATTAGCACAGTCAGAAGCTCTGCATGAAGTTTTAGAGTCTTACAGCTTGTTGTTTTGCTTTATAATTTTACTCTGTGAGCTACCACCAACCAGTTCAGTAAAGACTTTTCAGGCAAACAATTTATATTATTGAATTTATGATATTATATACAGGAAGCACACCTACAATAAACCACTTTTTTTTCCAATATTTATTAAGCAACTTGTGCCCCTTCAACACATTTGACAAAATTCTGTACTTTCTACCCAACTTCTCATGGAAAAAAGTAAATTCATCATCGACTTAAGATGGTTGCCAAAGATGACAGCTGCACTAGAGGTAGAAGCAGGCAGAATTCTGGAGAAAAAACAGCTTTTTTCCAAAAAAACACAAAAATTCCATCCCATAGGCTCCCATCATAAACTCAAACTGTCAATTGATCAGTAATTGTTTAAAATCTATATTACCTTACAAAACATGGAATATTACATTAACACATAAGACCTGTGTCTACATGTTAAAGTTTAATTGAAGTCTCTAGGTGATGTGAGGATGACCCAGCAGTTAACTGTTATAACCTGACCTCGTCCCATCCACTTCCTATGAGTAACCTTGTATTTTGCAGATAAAGCACACCATTTTCATCAAGATGAATGTTTTGATATATAATTTGTTAGGCCCTTCCAAAGCTGTAGAACAAGTTAGGTGCTGAAACCCATCCAGTAGAGGAACAAGAACAATTTCAAAGTGTAATTGACAATAAAGAAGGGGAACATAGCTGTAGAGAACAATCTTTTGTTGGTAGTACATTATGCTTCCTCAAACAAAACAGAGAATCCTCTATGACAGGGTTTAAACAATGAAAAGTACCAGTGATAAATTTCCTTTAAACAATATGGAGGACCCCATTTATTGGGATCTACTAGACAAATACTAAAGAGCAATAAATCCTGTTTTGCTGTACTCTGAAGCTGTGATTCCAGTCTGCTGCATGGCCTCATCAGTCATGGTGCAAAGTTGTGTAAAAGGGGCGGAGCCAAACAGTAGGGCCTCTCTCTGTAAATATGGCAGATGAACAAATATTGACAGTTATATTTAACACTGTAAGAATCAATGATTAGTCTAACTAATCAATTAACCAGTAACCCTTTTGCTTTCCTGTTTGTTGTCTTTATTTGTATTTATTTATTCCTAAAATAGGATTGCAATCAAAAATTAGATTTGGTTAAAGTTTTGGTCTCATACCTAAACATTTTGTTTAGATCTAGATCAAACAAAAGTTCTTCTTATGGATTTGCATTTTTCTTACCTAATTGTTTTATAGTCTTGATGCACTTTTCCTCTTAAATTTAAACATGATTGTGTGAGAATCGTGTATTTTAATCTCTCTTGATAAGTTTAAAAAATATATATATATTAATTAGAGAGCTGCTTACCAAATGTGTGTGAGCTGTATCTAGATTCGGTCAGGGTGGTGACTGCTGGTCGAAGGGGGCGGAGCCTCTGTAAATCAGAGAGATGTCAGTCAGTAGTTCACCAAGAAAGAGATATGAGTTATGACCCTTTGTCTGTAAAGATTAAATGTTATAAAGTAGTTTATCAGTGAAGTTATTTTCATGTACATACTGTGAGTTCCATAAGAGAATCTTATCCTATGTCGTGTTCTTCATTTTCATTGCCATGATACTGATCATAAAGAGTAAATGATGTTAGACCTGACCTAAGCCACAGACTAAATAGCTTTTAAGTTCTAAGATTTGTATAAAAAGTTTAAATTCATATTATTCATATTCATATTTTTCAATAGGAAAAATTAATGAAACACTATGGCTCATCCCAAAGTTATTAAAAGTCATCCATTGTGTTATTTTTTTTATGGCGTTAAATCATTTCTATGTCTATGCTCATTAGGATCAATCGTACAGGAGAAGAATATGCAAAGATCTTCCGATCAATAAATGGGTGAGTTCAGCAGGATCTCTTATGTTTTCACTTTATGTTGTTCTACATGTTTTTGGTATTTGGCACCAGGTCTGAATTTAACAGGTTGCATTTATTCCTCATGTTTAGACGCATGTGATATAGTGATATTTACCGATGTTTGATTCGTTAATGATTTTCTAGCAGCACTTCCCTGCATGTTCTATTTTTTCTCTAAGTTTCAAATTCTTCCAGTGGCAAAGAGAAAAAAGAATCTTCCACATCAAGGAAACATCGAGTGCAGCTGGATGCAGTCAGTCACATTCCTGTCAGGAATTTATAGGATGTTTCCTGCTTGTTCCCTCAATGTCTAATGTGTCTCCTCAGGCTGCTGCTGCCCGGAGGAGACGTAGATATTCAGAGATCTGAGTTCAGCCGAGCCGCCAAGATCTTCTATGACCTGGCTGTGAAGGTAAGTAACAGACTGATGATAAAGCTTCTAGTTGTTCAAATTATTTCTCCTGTTCAGACACCAAAGTATGAAAGAAAACTTCACATAAATTTAATGAGTGTTAGTTCATGTGCGTTTTTTTCTCTGCAGGCCAATGATGCAGGGGACTATTTTCCTCTGTGGGGGACGTGTCAGGGTTTTCAGCAGCTGTCTGTTCTCACAGCCAACAAGAACCTGCTCACACTCACTGACACCAAAGCTGTGGCTCTGCCACTCACACTCACACCAGGTAACAATCATCTTCATCATCATCCTCTACATCCTACTAAAGTTCTGAGAAGGGTGTGTCTGCAGCCTTCTAGACGGGGGTGTGTCGTAAGCGTATGTACCGTGTTTTCATGACCATAAGGTGCACCGTACTAAAAGGCGCAGTCTCAGTTCTATGTTTCATTACTGTATTTAACACACACATAAGGCGCACCTAACTATAAGGCACGGTTTTATATACAGAAAAAGATATATATATATACAAAAATAGACTTTTATGTGCACCTTATAGGCATAAAAATACAGTAACTGATCAGGACACACTCCTCAGTAGCTGGTGATATGCTCATTAATCCCCTGTAGCCCATTTTCAAATGAAGAAGGTGAAGAAGAATTAGAACAACATAACCAGCAATTACAGACAAGTAGTACCTCTACATATATATAGAAACAAGCATTCTGTGTGAGAACTGTGTTTCAAGCTCCCCAAAATGCAAGTTACAGGCCCGTGAAACCAGCATTTGAGGTTTGTCTTATATTTGTCTAATATTGAGGGCCCCCTTAGATAAAGCCTAACAAATAGTAATAAGAATGTCAGTAATACATTCATTTTGAACAATATGGAGGACCCCATTTATTGGGATCTACTAGACAAATACTAAAGAGCAATAAATCCTGTTTTGCTCTACTCTGAAGCTGTGATTCCAGTCTGCTGCACGGCCTCATCAGTCATGGTGCAAAGTTGTGTAAAAGGGGCGGAGCCAAACAGTAGGGCCTATCTCTGCAAATATAAGTAAATATAATACAGAGAAGAAAGTTGTTTTATTTAACACTGTATGAATCAACAATTGTTGAGTTTTTGTGAATTGTGTCACAGTAGAACCCTGATGGTTTGTATTGTATTATATATATTTCACTCTCACTATCTATAAACTATTGTTGTTTAGAGTTAATTAGATGTTGCTAAGCTCAGCTCTGAACCTGTGATTCCAGTCTGCTGCACAGCATCATACATGGTGCAAAGTTGTGTGAAAGGGGGCGGAGCCAAAATAACTCTGGACGTCTCTCTTTAAATATTAGTAGATGAACAGTTATTCACATTTGGTCCCGTTCCACATGTCATTTGACAGTTTATCCTCCCCAGATAATAAAGTTGTTTTATTTAGAACATTAAAACGTAACAATTAGTCTGACTAATAAATTGATAGCAGCTATTTTGATTCTCTAATACCGTTTATTCGTCACGTGTCGTTCAGTCATTTTTCTTTAGCTCCGCCCACATCCCAACCCACCACAACCCTGACTGATTCTGCTGTGAGTCAGATACAGAGCACAGTTAGAGACATTGTGCTGGCAGGAAATATTGCTCTTTTAGTTTTTATCTAGCAGGATTCTCATAAAGAGAATCCCTTAAAACATGTGAAAATAAAGTTGTTGTTTTTTTTTTTGGGCAGTTAACGTATCTTTAGAGGTTGCATGTTTGTAATTAACACATTTTAAGCACATCAGGGATTCTTTAAGATGCATCCTTTAAAACCATACTTTATTTTTTGGTAATTTTTATTCCTCCAAAGCTGTGATCCCTGTGTGGTGCACTGATACACGCATATGTTCCCTGTTCTACACGTCACTTTACAGTTTGTCTTTCTCAGATAATTGTTTTTTTTCCCCTAGCGTAAGAATCAATGATAAGTCTATCTAATAAATTAATCAGAAACTGTTTTGCTATGGCTGTAATAACATCTTGTCATGCTTCTTTCTTATCACTGATACTCATTTTCTTCGCCCTCGCCTACATCACAGCTCAACAACACCCTGACTGATTTGGCTGTGAGTCAGATACAGATAACAGTTAGAAAAAAAATTGCTTTTAATATACATTAGGTTGGGTTAAAGTTACTAACAATGTAGTATTAAGCAAGCAACAAATATTGTTTTTGTGATATCTTCCAAAGTCCTTCTCACAAATGTATTGTGCATTATATTGAGTAGTTGCCAATTATACAATGTCATGTGATATTCTACTATTGATTGATTAGAGACAGTTTTGAGAAGTAAATGTCTGATTTTTCTGTTTCCAGTTTCACAAATGTGGTTATTTTCTGGTTTCCTTGGTCTTCTATAAAAGTAAACATATTCCAAAATGAGAAATCAAGAACAGAAGTAATCTGTGCTGTAAAGACTGGACACACTGAAACGCCTCTTTGCTTAAAGACCTTCACAGTCACAGATTTTTTTTGGTTCTTAAAGCTCTTAGACATTTAGAAACAGGCAACAACGATGTAAACTAAATCACAGAAACTGCAAAGACCTGAGAGCTGCACTGTTCATTCAGAGACAGGAATATTAGATTCTGACAATTTAACGTTCTGGAATCGTTGACGAGCACCTACATGAATCCATTTAAAGGTTTCAGTGTGGTCGAATGTGTAAAATATAGTTTCATGGCTCTCCTTTGTTCATGATGGAATTTCCAAACCTGTGTTTATTCTGTAGTGGCTCAGTCCAGCCGTTTGTTTCGGAGTTTTCCCAAAGATCTGCTGCAGGCTCTGACTGAGGAGAACATCACGTCCAACTTCCACAGCTGGAGTCTGTCTGTTCAGGTGTTTCTGCTTCACCACATCCATTTAATAAAGTGTTCATTCTGTATGGAATGTATTTTACTGCTAATGATATTACACTTATTCTATAAATCACCTTTAATGGCACTCAATGTTGCTAAACAACAATAAATAATACAATAAGCAAACTTGGGGAAAAACATTTTTAAAAAATGTTCAGCAATTTATGAATTACATCATTATGCTAAATAAGTCTGAGGTAACACCATTTACTGTATATTAAAAATACCATGAAATTACAATATATAGATTACTTTTTCGTGTTTTTCCTGTGCAGAATGAGCTAAGTACATGAAATTGAAGACTAATATGAGACCTGCCTTTAACCAACAGAACTACAGCAGAAATGCCAAACTGAAGAGGTTTTATAAAGTTTTATCCACCAACAATGACGGGAAGAAAGAATTCATCTCCACCATGGAAGGTACAGCTCCTTTCTGAATAATTACCATTTCTGTTATAACCTACGGTATAATTTTTTGATAAACACACACAGAATGAACCAACGCTTGATGCGCTGCAACAAAAAACAGGTGGAGTTCAGCATTTATCCACTAGATGCAGCCCTTAAAACCCAAACAATTCCCAGTGATAATTCGTTAACACAAAACTAAATCTACGCATTTATTAGGAGTTTAGCACAATTAAAAACTGTTTTACAGTTATGGAAAACCGTAACAAATAATGACTACTGAGAGTAGCAGTGAAAGATTTGGTTTTTAAACAATAATGAGGACCCCATTTATTGGGATCTACTAGAGAAATACTAAAGAGCAATAAGTCCTGTTTTGCTCTACTCTGAAGCTGTGATTCCAGTCTGCTGCACAGCCTCATCAGTCATGGTGCAAAGTTGTGTAAAAGGGGGCGGAGCCAAACAGTAGGGCCTATCTCTGTAAATATAGTAGATGAACAGAGACATACAACAGTTTATCCATCTGAGATAATGAAATAGTCTTATTCAACACTGTAAGAATCAATGGTTAGTCTAACAAATTAATTAACCAGTAACGCTATTGCTTTCCTGGTTCATTTAGTCTGTATTTGTTTTTTTTTTAAATAGGATTTGAACCAATAATTTGATTTTAGTTTTTGGTTTCATACCTTGCTTAGATCAAGATCAAACTTTCTTCTTACAGTTTTCCATTTTTTGCCTACAATAAATTATTTTTTTGTCTTGATGGACTTTTTCCTCCTCATTTCTCAAAATTATTGGGTGAGCTTCCCTCTTTATATAATTCCCTTTATGCTTACCTCAAGCAAAACAGAGGGCCCCCTAAGATAGGGCCTAACAAATAGTAATAAGAGTATCAGTAATAGATTTAATTTGAACAATATGGAGGACCCCATTTATTGGGATCTACTAGACAAATACTAAAGAGCAATTAATCCTGGTTTGCTCTACTCTGAAGCTGTGTTTCCAGTCGGCTGCACGGCCTCATCAGTCATGGTGCAAAGTTGTGTAAAAGGGGCGGAGCCAAACAGTAGGGCCTCTCTCTGTAAATATGGCAGATGAACAGATAATGACACAGTCTTATTTAACACTGTAAGAATCAATGATTAGTCTAACAAATTAATTAACCAGTAACTCTATTGCTTTCCTGGTTCATTTAGTCTGTATTTGTTTGTTTTTTTAAATAGGATTTGAACCAATAATTTGATTTTAGTTTTTGGTTTCATACCTTGCTTAGATCAAGATCAAACTTTCTTCTTAGAGTTATCCATTTTTTGCCTACAATAAATTATTTTTTTGTCTTGTTGGACTTTTCCTCCTCATTTCTCAAAATTATTGGGTGAGCTTCCCTCTTTATATAATTCCCTTTATGCTTACCTCAAGCATCGAGGGCCCCCCAAGATAGGGCCCAACAAATGGTAGTGAGAGTATCAGTAATACATTTATTTTTGAACAATATGGAGGACCCCATTTATTGGGATCTACTAGAGAAATACTAAAGAGCAATAAATCCTGTTTTGCTCTACTCTGAAGCTGTGATTCCAGTCTGCTGCACGGCTTCATCAGTCATGGTGCAAAGTTGTGTCAAAGGGGCGGAGCCAAACAGTAGGGCCTCTCTCTGTAAATATGGCAGATGAACAAATATTGACAGTTTTATTTAACACTGTAAGAATCAATGATTACTGATTACTGAAACTAATCAATTAACCAGTAACTCTTTTGCTTTCCTGTTTGTTGTCTTTATTTGTATTTATTTATTCCTAGGATAGGATTGCAATCAAAAATTAGATTTGGTTAAAGTTTTGGGTCTTATACGTAAACATTATGTTTAGATGAAGATCAAACAAAAGTTCAGATTTTACAAATTCAAGTTTCAGAAACACAAGCAAATTTCTTCTTATAGATTTCCTTTTTTCTTGCCTAAAATAAATACTTTTATAGTCCCAACACTGTTTTAACATCTTTGGGTGAGGCTACTTTTATAGGAATCCCTCTCAATAAATTTCTATATGAAAAGAAAAAAAAAAGCATAATTCCGTGTAGAGCTGCTTCCAAGAGTGTATGATCTGTATCTGACTCTTAGACCTGGTCAGTCAGGGTGGTGACTGCTGGTCAAAGGGGGCGGAGCCTCTGTAAATCACAGAGATGTCAGTCAGTAGTTCACCAAGAAAGAGATATGAGTTATGACCCTTTGACTGTAAAGATTAAATGTAATAAAGTAATTTATCAGTATTCTTGAATTTCCAGCATCTGAGCACATTTCTGTGTGTTTATCTGACAGACTTTTCTGTTTTCCTCAGCGTATTATTACCCGTTCTACGCAGTGCAGTGGCATCCAGAGAAAAGCTCCTTTGAGTGGATCGATAAACCCGGGATGGTTCACACCAGCTCTGCCATCAGAGCAAGTTTCTACACAGCCAACTTCTTTGTTTCTGAAGGTAACACCTGGTTCATGCTTAATTACCCGTGTCAGGTCATGACATGCACTTTTTGTCCGTTTCACCCATGTTCACCAGGAGCTTCATCAGCAAATGAGACTGACAATGTGTAAAGTAGTTGCATCTTTATTCTCTGTTTCCGAGCAGTTCAATAACTTCTTAACGAAGTTGATGATCACGATAATGACTGAAAGTTATAGCATCAGGCCAAATATTGGCTGATTGCTGCAGAGGCTGAATCAGAAAGTGTGAGTTAGCTGAAGCTAAATAGAAACTAAAACAGTAGCGGCATATTTTTTTTAGGTTTGATGCAGCTTCTGTAGTGACGATATTCTGAGAGCTTCTAAAGTTATCATGACATTACAACACACTACACTGTCCACGCCTACAAAAACAGTTCAATAAAATGTAAAAAATTATCCCGGGTAGATAACTTGAAAGAAAATCTATAATAATAATAATAATAAGAGTAAATATGAAACTAGATGAAATTAATTGATTATAGCTGCTGATATATTTAAAAAAAATAATTTAATACTCATTTACATTGGAATTTCAAAATAAAATTAGTTTATTTAATTGTCCCATACAGAAGGTTTAAAGTGTTTTTGTTATAAACTGGTCATAAATTCACATGGTTGTGGCCTGTTTGAACTCAAATAACAATACATTCGTGTGTAAGTGCAATTTCGTGAATGTATATACTCATATACAGGTGCAGCTCAAATAATAGGAAAATTGTGGAAAACACTCTATTTTTTGTTATTCATTTCAGAAAGTGAGATTGTATATATGATATAGATCATTGAACATTATCCAAGCTTTTTATGTTGTATTATGAGAACTATGGCTTATAGATAATAAACACACATTTTAATAGAACAAAGCATTGATGAAAAGCAAAGTGCAACAAAACACATGATGCAGTTAAGCATTTGTCCACAAGAAGATGCTGTGACCCAATTACTGATCCCTTCACCCACTAAAATCTAAAAAAAAAAAATACTCTAAAAAAAAAAAGAAAAAATAAACTCACATTTACAGCTAATAAAGGACACAGACACAGATAATAAAAACACAAAACTTTTAATGATATTTTCATTTTTTCAGATGCACCTGTATACATTTTGCCACATTTTACCACTAATAATAAAATGTTGATAACTCAGTCTGACTCGTCTGTTCTCCAGAAAACACCATCAGAAAGTCAGCATGAATGTATCAGTGATTCAGATTCATTAAAGTTATTAAATGAGCCAATAGTAATTAAGCTGTTGACTCACAGTCCAGAGTCATAGGTCTGGAATTGAGGACTAAATGTAGTTAATAAAGTTCCAGCAAGTGAAAGACTTCACTCAATGAAACACATTAAATTCAGCTTCATCTATCTTTTCATCACACCCTTCCCTTTCTTCCTCTCTTACAGCAATGAAGAACCAGCACCACTTCTCCAGCCCTGTGGAAGAAGCCAGAGCTCTGATCTATAACTTTTCTCCCGTGTACAGAGGCGCCCACGCCGTCTTTGTGCAGAACTATTACTTTGACTGAAGCTGAATCAGATCTGGGCCCCGTTGTGTCTCTGGGTGTTTTCACACCTCCTGTTCATGCGTTGCTGAACTTGGTGCGTTTTCCCCTTGGTTCGGTTTTCTTAGCCAAGCAGATGGTGATCAGATCATTTTTTCCAACACCAATTCTGCTACAGAATTCCTAATTGGTTAAAATCTCTCTGTGCAGTTGTTTCAGTTTCAGTCCTTACACCTGGCTCCATCACTGTGTTCACACCTTCCCAAAACATGGTTAAAATAATGAAATCGTATAAACTTTTGAAATGTTATTAAACCAAATCTGACAGTGAGACAAATGACTTTGCAGGTTGTCAATGTTTCACAGACAGAGTTTTTCCGCCAATGGGTACAAAGCTCCAACAGCATCCTGTTAGTGAGCCAATCCATGGTTTGGCCTTCGTTTGTTGGTTTCTTTCTCTAGTTCATAAACGCAACATAAAGGAAGAAACCCAACCAGAGTTCACTATACCAGACTAAAAACGCAGGTGTGAAAACACCCTCAATGTGTCGTTGGTAAAATGATTTTAATCCAAGTTCAAACTCGATCAATTTCTGCAGCCTTGATCCGCCATGTTGATGTTTCAGCTCATTCATTCAGAGAGATGAAATGTACTGATACAGAACACAGGAGAAAAATAAAACATCTTAACATGTTTTAGTCTAATCTCAGAAAACAGGAAGAAAATCTATGAGTGACAATGCATGCGGGTGATGACAAAATATTCTGTAAGGGGCTGCAGGATGGTAAACATCCATTTGGCACAATTATTAAACAAATTTAGATGAAGGAGAAAACAAACAGAACGTCAGTTTTTAAAGGACTTATAAATAAAATGAGATAATTATTATACAAAAATACTTCACTTGATAGATGTTTGCAGTCGTTTTAACACTTAAACTAATAAGCACATGAATCCGAACAGCCAACAGAGATCAGATTAAAAACTACTTAACTTATGTTTCCAAAAAAAAAAAACAAATTTCAGAACCATAATTCCTCTGCTGTTTGTTTCTTGTCTGTGAACGATTTATGAAGAGATTCAGTCCTATTAAACATCCTTTGAGTTTATCTTCCATCAGGTGGAGCCTCATGCTGACAAAACTTCTGCCTGAGCTTATTTTGTGACTTTAGTATCAATCCCCTATTCAAAGTTCAAGTTGTTTCCCTATATATAATTAATAACTTTACTCTTCAGAGATCACTTCTAAAAACTGTTTTCTGTAAATATGCAGAAACAATTTTAACAGGGACATTGTGAATCTTAATTAGTTCCTAAAAGTGCAGAAGGAGCTTTAAAACACTTGTGTTGTGTTAGTATGATGAAGAATGAGGGAAATGCCACTTAATCCTTATACATGTACAACCATTAGGTCAGAACTGCTGTTACGGAGTGATTCTAACATTCCTTCTCCAGAAATGGAAACACATTCATCATGAGATGGAATCTTTAGTTTGACATGTTGTCAACAGAATTATTTTACACAATTGTGAGGTTTGTTGGCATCATACAAAGGGAAAGATGGAACCCGATATCTGTTTCCAATTCTGAAAGTTAATAGTCAGTGAATGTATTTAACCTGAAATCATGTTTTTAAATGTTTAACCTCTGGATTTATTGTTTTCCAATTTTCATAAATTCAGAATTTGTTATGTTAACGATTTGATTTAAATACTTTAAATTCACTTCCTACAATTTGAGTTCAAAATGTTTGATTAATCAAGTGTTTTTTTTTTTTTGTTTCCATAGTTCAAATTCTTTATAACTTAAATAACCGGGGTCATGTGACCAGTGGACTGTGACCTGATTGGCTGAATGTTGGTTTGTTTAGCAACAGAATCAAATGTTTTTCCTTATTAGCTCAATGTTGCATCTTTAACCAGATTTTTTTTTTTTTATCTTTCAAAATCTTTATTTGATTCTGAATTCATGAACATATAAAAATAAGCATGAAAATGAGTTATTGAAAATTTGAATAGTGAAATTCAGGAACATGTTTTTAATATAAATACATTCAGTGAGTTTTAAAATTCAAACCCAGAAGAAAGATTTACTTTAATGATTTTATTTTATTTTTACTTTAATTTTATTTTCAATCACTTTATGATTGTTTGACTTTAAAATGTAAACTTAAATGTTGGTGTGGTGAATTTTTTTAAATCATTATTATTATTTTTATTATTATTATTATTATTATATCATAAGTGGCAACTGGGATAAAACCAATAGGGCTCACTTTGAATTTTACTTTGTTTGTCCCACAAATACCATTACGTTTTTTTTAATTATTATTATTATTATTATTATTATTTGAAAATTGTTTTCAAATCCTCCACTTGTTCAGTTTTGTGTTTCTTGTTGTAAGAGAAAGTACAGCATATTGTATATTGTTAAACAGAAGTTTGTACAAGTTAAAAGTTTGCACACATCTTGCTCATGCTCTTGTTCATCTATGTGTCAGATGATCAGACAATAAAGTCCATAAACCATAGTTGGTTTAGCAGCGTTTGTTTCTTTTCTGAATCAGCAAAAATGTATTTTACTGAAAAGCAACAACAGTAACACAACTGTGAGGTAATAGCATGCACTTTATGTGAAGTGCATGTTTCCTTTCAGTTCATCTGTTTAGATATTAGAGTGAAACCTCGTCAATATTAATGTACATTAATATTCGTAATCAAAACAAACTTTAAACAGAACAAGAATTTAAGAAATTATACTTAAAGGTAAATGATTCTATGTGCTATGTGAATCAATAATCAAACCTGTAAGTGTGAATATTTTAGAAGAAGTTATTCTGGTTCTCAAAATTCAATAAACAGGAGAGATTTCGATTAAATTGTTTTGTTTTTTTTCAGGTGAATAGACTACAGCACTGTTAAATATGTCTCAGTGACAGTAAATATACATTAATACAATTACGTATTCTCATATTTAGTTAAACCTAATTAATCTCCTAAACACAAGTGGTCTGCTTCATCAGGGCTGTGGGGAGAACTCAGATAAAACAAAATATTCAACAAATCTTTCATCTGAAATTAACCTAAAGTATTCAAACATTTGCAGAAAAGTGACAAAGACAATGGCTGAGAGAAGTTGTCCAGGACCTTTACATATATTTGTTTTAGTTGCTGTCAGGTATGTGAAATGATTTTAGAGTTTAGACCCAGTTTGTGAGCCATATGCAGAGAATGCAGCAGATGGCGCCATGATACCACTACATTTTAGTGGTATCATGCCTGCACCCACCTGCACCGGCCCTCCAGGACCTGAGTTTGACACATGTGCACTAAAAGCTCATAGACACTAAAACACAGGTTCTAGAGATGAGATTCGGTGACAGACATGAAGTCTGGATTCTCCCTGTAGTTCCTTCACTGTAAAAACAAAATCTTATTAGGAGAAAATACCTTGATTTTTGTACAATTTGTCCAATAGGGAGTAGAATTAGCTTTAGTTATCTTACGGACTTGGCAGATCATTTAGTTTACATATTTTTTTTCCCTGATTCTCCAGGTTCAACTTCAAGTTTCTTTACTGTTCCATAGAGAAAAGTAGTTGCAGCAAGGTATTAAAAATACATATTTGAGGTTTTCAGGTGTATTCTTGTTTTTATGAAACAATGTAAAATTTAGAATGAAACCTGGAAAAAAAACTCCCAATGAAATGAACCAATTATACCAAACCTGTTTTACCTGAGAAGATTGAATTTTTTACAGTGTGGTAACCTTGGACATTGGTGTGTGTGTGTGTGTATGTGTTCAGATATGTGATAGGAGATACTGTAGATTTGTCTTGACACACACACACACACACACACACACGCATTCACTTCAGCTCTTGTTTCATGGCTTTGGATTATTCGGGTGATTATTGTCTTTTATCTGTGCGGCTAAAGTTTCATAGAATTTAGGACATATAAGCAGAAAGGTGAGAGAGAAAGAAGAGGAGAGGAGGGCTGGAGGAGAGGAGGAATGAGGCAGCTGGTGGCTGTGGGAGACATGAGTGTGATGGAGCAGTTTTGTCTGTTGGCTGCAGACAAACCTGAATGTTTCTTTCCTCGTGTGATGGTTAATGAGGCCAAACTGAGACACAAGTGGGCTCAATGATCCATGAAACCATACAACTGTCTGCTCACTGACATCAACGGGAGAGATAACTGATCTCTGGAAGCATCAATTAAAGCTGCCAAACAATGATGCCTGTGAACATTCTCATTCATCCAGGTCATTGTTCTCTTTCTCAAATTGAATCAAGGCAACTGGACTCATAATCGTTGAGGAAGACACTTCCTCGAGTGCCTCTCATCTAAACAATATCACACACACACACACACACACACACACACACACACACACACACACACACACACACACACACACACACACACACACAGACACACACACACACACACACAATACTATTTGATGGGGCAAAATCCGGTGCTGAGAAGTGAACGCAGTACGTGACAAAAACTGCAATTCCTTGAATGGCCACTTGAGGCTGGTCATAAAAGTGAGTCAATCCCCGTACACCGCAATGGTAAAATATTCAGATTTACAGCAGGAAAAAAAAAACATGTTATAGCCTGGTGCAAAGAAAGTTTGTAGTCTGTATAAATAAATTCACTTTCCATGCAAATGGTGGGGAGTCAAGCCCTTGTTAATTCGTTTACATTTTATTGCAGCTTAAAAATACCTGTACCTGTCAAATCTGCATGATTAAGGGTGTGTCGTGTTGGAGTGACACGTAGGTCTCTGCTGGACTCAGTGCTAACAGCTTCTCAGTTAATGGGTCAGAGACCTTCATCTTTGGCTCTACTCACAGATGAGAGTTTATGGTTACCTACATTTATGAAGCAGGACCCACAACCACACGTAACTCATTCTTCTTTGTTAGGAACTGGGTGTGAGGGGGTAGAAAACACTGTGAGATTGAGATTTGGTATCTATTATCCTCACTGGATGTCCAGGCATGAGCTGGTGTAGTTTTCTCAAACAGCGACTCTTGTTGAATGTACTTGTATTGTTCACCTTCCACTCGCTCTCTTTCTTTGCAACTGGAGCTCCATCCAGGAGCTGTCCTATCTGTTGTAGATCTTTGCCAGGTGTATGCCCAGGTGTATGCGCCAGGTGTATGCACAATAGAGTACCTGTACCTTGTGAGCCTAAGTCTAAATCACTGGATTTGGGAGGAAACTTAAACTGACCTAAAAGGCTAAAAAATGGCGTATGGTCAGTCTATTTGAAAAATCCATCCTAACTATGATTGAATTGAAAAGACACTGGCTGAGTTTCATATACATTTACGATATTACGATATTGGTTAAATTGCTAGCCCCACTTGCTTATTATCGCCTCAATATTTATACCATGACAAAAAAATATTACCCTCTGCCCCTTATCACCTCAGCTTTTGAAAAATTGCAGCGACACACCATATTTTCCAAACTGGACCACCAAAATGCATATCAATTGGTGTGCATCTGTAACGGGATGAGTGGAAGACAGCCTTTAACACACCCAGTGGGAAATTTTAATACCTGCTAATGCCTTTGGGTTTGAATCAGGCCCTTGCCTTCTTCCAGGCCCTGGTAAATGAAGTGCTGAGGGACAGGGTGAATAACTGTCTACGTGTATGTGGATGCCCACTAACTGCTCTTAACTCTTCAACGCCCCCATTTCCCGATCTACTGCTGAGGAAGAGGCCTTTTGCATACTTAAGAAGTTCATCACGTCTGTTTCCATCCTGCTAATGCTCGAGCCGAAACGCCAATTTGTGTTTGAGTGGGTACAGTTCTGTCTGGAGACATCGGCTGGAGGGAGCAGAGAAGGTCTCTTGGTCTGACCATTAAAAACCTGGAGTACATGTCAGGCTGGACTATCCACACTTTGCAGTAGTAGAGTAATGCCACACTATTTGTAACTGAATAAAGTACTGAGAATATTATAGCAAATTATTTAGTAGCACACAATACAACAGGTAAAAAAATATCTACAATTTTACTGTTACTAGTATTAGCCATACGCCAATATATCAAAACAAATTTACATTCAGACACTCTATAAAATTCTATAATATTGGTTTAAATGAAGTTATGTACATATATGAATCCATGATCATTTATTCATATTAAATTGTTTGCTCGACATGTATGATAACAACAACAGGTCTTGATAAAATCAAATGTTAACATTAGTGTTAGTGTTAATTATTATTTTAACATTATATGTTAAAAATGTTAAAGCCTCTATGAGCTTAGATGAGATTGGTACAATCTGAATAACAGATAAATCATAATAGATTGTAGTTTCAAGTCTAAACTTGTGTATGATGTTGTTTCTCTGGGTCCTGATCTCATGTCAGGCTGGGCTGGCCTGGTTTCCTCCTTCAGTTCAGCTGCGTCGACAACAACAACAACATATTTGTTCTCTGACTATTAATTACATGGAGCGTCCTTATTCATGAAATATCTCAATTTCCTTCAGCAGGAACACATGGAATCTACCAGAATATCTGTAGTTTATTAGATGATTGAGTGATGAGGGTCATGATGGTCTAGTAAACTAGGTAATATCCATCTCGCACGCACACACACACACACACACACACACACACATACAGAGTAATTCCTGTCATCATGATGATCATCATCTTCCTGGCAGCTTTTCAACAGCAGCAACATTCATCTTCACATCTCATTAACTAAGAGACAAGGATGTCAGGATCATCTGACTGCACACACACACACACACACACACACACACACGTAACATATACAAGTTTCTGTTCCTATGAATCATATATGAAGACATTAAACACATTAGAAGCAGCTTCAGCAACTCAGAGCTGTTGATCCATGACCTGAAATCACATCACTCTTATTTATGACTGATGAAACACAGTTTCTGAAAATAAAGTACGACCCATACTTATTCACAACACAGAATATCTTACATCTCATTCTTACAAGCAACAAACACTAACTTAATAAACTTTAACTATTTTCATCGCAACTTTATAGATGAAAAAAAGACAAAGAAATTCAATTTCATACAAAAATAAACATTATTATCTAGTGTCTTTGGCATTTTAATGTGTAGTTTGCTGTAAATAAACACAAATGCAAAGGACAAACATATACAAACACTGATTAAAAACTAATGGTTGCTGCTGGAGTGAACATAATTAATGTTACTATAGAATTGGTGAAGGCCACTTGAATATCTTAAGCATGTAAGTGACTACAACCATAGACCAACGACAGCTCAAACTAGCAACAAGCTCAACGTCATTGTTTAGCCACACCCCCTAATCCCTGATTGGACAGATTAAGATTTGTCTGTAGAAAACCATGAATATACTGAAACCTATTGTAAATGATGATTCAGGATATTGGAACCAGAGCAAAGGGGAAAGGAAAAAATGTTAAATCCTAAGAATATTATGACAAATAATATTGAGAGGAAATGTGACATAAACTCTCTCATCAGAGGTAGAAATTGACGTCGCTCCGAAACGTTCAGTTTAGTTTCATGCTCAGCTATTGGGAAGCTGCCAACAAATTCAGAGTCTGTTTGGTTGGTGACATGAATGCGACTTTCAGCGCTGACACACTCTGATTTACCATTTCAGCCTCCCACACAATCTGTCGAAGTTCAACATCATTTCAGCGTCTACCAATGAGAATAAATCAGTGGACGGTTCCAGCTGTCAGCTTCAAAATCACAGCGTGGATAAATGTCTCACTCAGGAAGATTTCCCTCAGGTTTCTATTCTTCAGAGTGTTGGTCCTCGTAAATGTAGAAGAAAAATATTCTCACACACACACACGCACACACACACACACACACACACACACACACACACACACACATTCAGCTGTGCACTAAGTCTGGATGAGAGCAGATAGTTTGCAGGTAATTGCAGTTCGTTTCATCTGTGAAGTGAAGATGAAGCAAAGGTCGACTGGAGGAGGAAACATCAGGGCAAGTAAGTGTGTGTGTTGTTTGTGTGTGTGTGTGTCAGTCAGTTTAATCTATGAAGCAGACTGACACCTGAAGGTAAAATAGGTAGAATACAACAATTGGACTGAGAGAGGAAGAGGAGGGAGAAGAGGAATGAGACAGGAAATGATGCAAGCTGAGGGCTAAAATATGGTGGAGGGGTTGAAAATGAAAATAGTTTGTCTTAAAACAAAGTCAAATCACATCAAACAGTCACTGAGACTTAGAGAATTAAATTACATAGGTTACAAAAGAGGGCGACACGGTGGTGCGGTGGGTAGCACTGTTGCCTCACAGCAAGAAGGTCGCAGGTTCAAGACCGCCTTGGGCCTGGGTCTGGGACCTTTCTGTGTGGAGTTTGCATGTTCTCCCCGTGTCTGCGTGGGTTTTCACCGGGTACTCCGGTTTCCTCCCACAATACAAAAAACATGCTCAGGTTAATTGGTAAACTCTAAATTGCCCATAGGTGTGAGTGTGAGAGTGAATGGTGTGTGAATGGTGTGTGTGCCCCACGATTGGCTGGCGACCATCTGGGGTGTATCCCTGCCTCTCGCCTTAACGCGCTGGGATAGGCTCCAGCAGACCCCTGCGACCCCGAAAGGGAATAAGCGGGATAGACAATGGATGGATGGATGGATGGATGGGTTACAAAAGAAAGAAAGTCAGGATTATTGCTGCTACCTTCAAAATAAAAGCATTAACTGTGGTGGAGTGATGGCACACCTGTCACCAATCACCCACTGTTACCCACAGCTCTTAAACACCAGCTCTCTTCCAACTCATTGCCAGAAACTTTCTGTTTTGTTGTTGATAATGTAATGTAATTTCATTTAATTTCATTTAATGTAATGTAATGCAGTGCAATGCAATGCACGGCGTCTCCCTGCCACGATCTTATAACTGCTTCCTCGTCCCTCTGCACCAGTTCTACCTGCTCCAATGGACCCCGCCTCGCCTCTGCCTCCGCCGCCTTCACTATTCCTGTTCTCCACCGTTCCATCTGTACCAGACTCGGGTCTCTGTCTCCTGTCGTTTTCTGATTAATCATTATTCTATATTTAGGTTTTAATTTCTTGCAGTGAGAAATGTTGCACTGTTTATAATTTCAACTTTAACATTTGAAGATAATTCCACTTTAACATATAGAATGTAAAAATGTAAATTTATTTCAATCTGTTTGTAAGTGGATTATATTTTTTCTTTTCTTTTTCAGTAAAACAAACTGGGCAATGAACTTTGTAAAAGTGAAATGATTTCTTTTAGAAACTGAAACTCATAGAGTTTATATATTAAAATGCAACTCATTTAAGGTATTGATTTTTCCCCACAAATAGCAGCTATGTCCTTTTATCAGTCTGGATTCAGTTTTACACCTGTTGCACTGTGGCAATAAATTTGTGAGCTGATTTGATGAAATGTCTGATTTCAGTTGATTTGTTGTTTTTATCACAAACACAGATCAGTTTCTCAGCTGTAAATATGATTTTTCCTCTGACAGCAGCTCAGCCTGAAGTGATTGGCGCCGTTGAAACAACAGAAAATGTCTGTTCTCTGTTCTGTGTTTGTTGAGCTGTGGGTTTGCAGCTGTACTGTAAAACACAGTTTAATGCTTTTCTGTTATTTGACGTCTAATTGAAAAACTGCAGGAATAGAATTCACATACCTGCAGTTGATGATGCAGCCTGAATCACTTTTATTGTGTTTGGTTGTTTTATTTGCATTGAATTGTATGACTGTGTTCATGCATTTGGCTTAATAATACCTCACAAGATTATTACCTCCAGCTATTATGAAACTGAGATCCCTTTACATATTTGTACCATTGACTTTCTTTAAAACCACAATCTATTATTCCATGACTTTTATTTTTTTTTTTTGTCCCATCTAAAAAAATCTAGATCCAAAATGTAAAAAAATGCAATTCCCATTAGACTGTTCCAGTTTGGCCCCATGAACTACTCAGCATTTATGTATTATTTATTATTAAAGTTAT
The DNA here is from genome assembly GCA_036785175.1 of Eupleurogrammus muticus. Classification (NCBI taxonomy): domain Eukaryota; kingdom Metazoa; phylum Chordata; class Actinopteri; order Scombriformes; family Trichiuridae; genus Eupleurogrammus; species Eupleurogrammus muticus. The sequence goes on from JAYKQN010000021.1 coordinate 10,139,677, forward strand.
TGTTTTTTTCCTCATTAAAAACACATTTTATTTACAAACCTGAATCTATATGTAGACGGTTTAAGGCTGATACAGCCATAGCACCACGAGCCAGGGGAAGCTTTCACCTGCACTGAGAAAAACAGCAGCTTTAAAATTTATGGCAACTAAAGCATTTATTCAGAAAGTTAGTAACAGTATTGTACATAATACTGTGAGGGGGTAAATTACACCCCCACAGTATTGTGTCTTTACAATAAAATCAATTAAATACTGTGATTTCAGTTGTATTTCCAGTATTCGGGGATTAACTATAAAGCAGTGATTCTTTGACTACTGAGATTTATTGTAAAATATCCAACAATCTACTATAATAACTGTTTAAAGTAACATCACCATGTTTAACACAGTGAGTAACTGCAGATTTCAAAGTGAGAAAATAAGTTCACTTTTTAAAAAAAATGTTTAAACAGATTTCAATGGAGAGATAGTTACCATACCATACAATACCATGAAAAAAACATCCTTATGTTTACAGTTTTAAAGAATTATTTAATAATTACAAACATTGTGCTCTTTACATCTGATAAGGAAATATTTAATAGTAGAGATGAATACTAAAAATGTCAAATAAAAAAAAAGGAAATGGAGATAAGTATAAGTCTGCAGCAACATGATGACTTCTTTTAAAATAGAGGAGCTAAGCTTCATAGAGGAAAAGAGGAGCCAAACACTTTTTTCACAGGCTAATTCTGATCTAATGAAATTCAGCCATGTAGTTTTATTTTTATTTATTTATTTATTTTTATTTTTTTCTATAATCCTGGTAACAACAACAAAACAAATTTATGATAAAACTGAAAAGTTTACTTGTCTTTCAGCTGCAGTAAGTTTGTATAAAAGGTAAAAAAAAAAAAAAAAAAAAACAAGGTCCAGAACTGACCAGATCTTACCTTAAAAAGATGGAGAGAAAGAGAAAGAATGAGAGAAACTAAAGGAGGAGGGAGAGAAATAGCGAGGAAAGAAGTGATGGAGGAGACATATTATTGGTAATTGAAAGATAAAATGGTAATAGTCCAGAAGGAGAGAAAGATTAGAACTCTTCATTTTCATTTAGGTGGAGAGAGAAAGAGAGAGAGAGAAAGAGAAAGAGAGATGAAATGAGTGATCTGCTTGAATTCCACTTTTTCTCCCACTCATCCTTCTTCATAATAGAACTGTCAAATCAATGTGCAGCTTAACGACAAGCGGCTTCCTCCTCTTCCCACTCTCCCTCTCTTCCTCTTCATTTACTCATTTCCTCTTTTCCCTGTTCCTTGATCCTTGCCTCCTGTTGGTTCCTGCTGTTGTTGCAGCTTGTAGCTTAGTTAGAGGGAACTTTCTGTTGAATATGTTTTTTTTTTATATATGTGCATATTTTCATTAACATCATTTCATCATTTCATTTTTTTCATTAAAGTCAGTATTTGTGTTAAAATCCAATCAATTGTGTTTATAGAGCACCCTCTATTGCATGAAATGTTACTTAGACATGGTAAATAAGTGTTTTGAATGTTACTTAAAATGTCCTAATATAGATATATTAAAAATATAAGAAACATTTTTCAACATTGTCTCAGTGTTTAGTAGTAGTGATAGTTTTACGCTATGTAAAATAATGGGATTTCAATAAAACAATATATTTAAACATATTAGAAAAGTTATAAAATCAAATTTAATTGAATGTAAAAAAAAATAACTAAGTTGTGAATTATTTTTTTTATTTGGGGAAACATTCTAAAATTCTGAAGAAAAGATAACCTTTGGTTGTGAGACAATGATGCTCACATGTCAAAAGCCCATGAGCAAAAGGGACTGGTCATGTGACCAATTGTAAATTGTATGTTCTTCCAAAAAAAGCCTTTTCACAACTAACTGTTAAAACATAGATTTAGATTCAAATCTTTCATCATTTCAATATCTATGCATGAGATGCAGAGATATTGAACGTTGTAACGGTGTCAAAAAATCTGCTTATTTAGTAAATAGTATTAGTATAGTATTTTTGTATTAAAAACACAGCTGTAAATCAAGAGAAACAGCTATCTGATAGATAGCAGCTGTATAAAAAGCTGCTATCTATCTATCTATCTATCTATCTATCTATCTATCTATCTATCTATCTATCTATCTATCTATCTATCTATCTATCTATCTATCTATGTTTTAGGAACCCTTAAAAACTGGATGGCACATCTCTAGGTAGAAATAATTCTTATTTACTAGTTACTTAGACATGGTAAATAAGTGTTTTGAATGTTACTTAAAATGTCTTAATATAGATATATTAAAAATATAAGAAACATTTTTCAACATTGTCTCAGTGTTTAGTAGTAGTGATAGTTTTACGCAATGTAAAATAATGGGATTTCAATAAAAAAATATATTTAAACATATTAGAAAAGTTATAAAATCAAATTTAATTGAATGTAAAAAAAATTAACTAAGTTGTGAATTATTTTTTTTATTTGGGGAAACATTCTAAAATTCTGAAGAAAAGATAACCTTTGGTTGTGAGACAATGATGCTCACATGTCAAAAGCCCATGAGCAAAAGGGACTGGTCATGTGACCAATTGTAAATTGTATGTTCTTCCAAAAAAAGCCTTTTCACAACTAACTGTTAAAACATAGATTTAGATTCAAATCTTTCATCATTTCAATATCTATGCATGAGATGCAGAGATATTGAACGTTGTAACGGTGTCAAAAAATCTGCTTATTTAGTAAATAGTATTAGTATAGTATTTTTGTATTAAAAACACAGCTGTAAATCAAGAGAAACAGCTATCTGATAGATAGCAGCTGTATAAAAAGCTGCTATCTATCTATCTATCTATCTATCTATCTATCTATCTATCTATCTATCTATCTATCTATCTATCTATCTATCTATCTATCTATCTATCTATCTATCTATCTATCTATCCATCTATCCATCTATCTATCTATCTATCTATGTTTTAGGAACCCTTAAAAACTGGATGGCACATCTCTAGGTAGAAATAATTCATCTTTTATTCTCCTATTTCAGCCGTGAAGTTTCTCCTCCATGTTCTCTCCCTGGTTCCTTCCACAGTTAGATTGTACAGAAAATAAATGTGCTGAAAGAATATTCTTTGTTTCGTTCTTAGAATCTGTGCAGAATCCTGAGTTCCTGTCTGCAGACTCAGCAGGTGAAACTGTGCCTGCTGTTTAAATGTCATCCTGCAGAAAGACAAGTTAAACCAGGTTACTGATTCATCTCAGAGGAGCCGAGCAGGGTAGAAAAAAGAAAGAAAAGACAAAAAGGGAGGGAGGGAAGAAACAGGAAGGAGATGCAAGAGAGGAAATGGAGCAAATAGGAATGATAATTCAGGCTGCGGTGGGGAGAAAGGAAAAAAACATAAATGTAGAAATGGGAGAGAAGCTCAGTGCTGAATGGGGAAGGGGAAGAGAGGAGAGGAAAGTAAGGGAGAGGAGGAGACCAAATGAGGAAAGAGAGAGGCGAGAAGAGGTGATAACGGGTAAAAAAGAGCTTTTGGTTTATTTTCCAAAGCTTTCTGAGACTTTGTCCGCTGATTTTTAAACTTCTTTATTGCAGATACCAGCAGGTATTATTGAATACTTTTTAAATAAAAATAAATAATAATATTAGTAGCCTACAGAAATTCTTTCTTTTTTTCCCTAGGCCTTCACTGAATATTCTGAAAGTCCAGTAGGTTCCCTTCTGGCAGACACTGACACAACTTTAATGTTTTACTTTTAGAAAACAAATAAAGGAAATACTTTGTATATCTGATGTCACATTGTGCTACAGAGATTTAGAGTTTAATGAAGCCCTTACACAGTGTTTTCATTCTAAAATTCTGACATAAACGACTTATTAAAACTATCCATATTTACATAACTCCTGTGTTTTTATTTATTTTTGTCTCTTCTTTCTGGAAACTGAGAGGATTTTAAAGTAATGTGTGTGTCTCCTGATGGAACAGCGCAGACACTTTATTGATAAACTGCCAGGACAAAGATCACATCAAGACAAAGCAAACATTTGCATTTACAAGCAGTGGATGTGGGAGCTGCACTGCGTTAATGTCGTCCATCAACCTGTCCACAGCCCGTCGGTTCATATCAGCCGCAGGACCTGCAGCTAATGACCTGAGCTGTCTGCTGATGGCTCTGAGGCTCTGAGGCCCACAGTCACATTCTTAGAATCCCAGAGTCTTCTGTGACTTTAACTTTCACCTTTCAACTTATTTTGTATTGATATATAATAGTCAACATTCATCTTAGTACTTAGTACCATCATGCTTACACTTGCACAAGCCAGACTTCATGAGATTTTAGGCTAATGCAGCAGAGATTTATGATTATCCTGTGACAATGCTGACTTGCAGAAGCCATAGTAATTAGCAATCCTTAAGTGGAGATATTTTACTATGCGATGATAGTGTTTTGGCTTGCACACGCCGAGATCTTTGATTTTAGTTTAAATCCTACAATAGAGATACTTGGTTATGTGGGAAGGATGCTTAGGCTTGCACAAGCCAGAGTCTGTCACTTTAAGATCAGTAACCCACACACTTATGATCATCTTGTAACAATGCTTAGGCTTGCACAAGCCAGAATCTTGCAAACGTGTGTGCCCTAAGTGACCTTCAATGATCATAACAGAGATGAAATGTATGCAAGCATTATTCATAAGAAGCAGGACCACTACCACCAAGTCCAACCCCTAGCAAAAAGTATGGAATCACCAGTCTTGGACGAGCACTCGCTCAGATATTTTATTCTGTAGAACAAACTTGCATCAAAAGCATGAAACAATAATGAAGTCATTCAAAAGTGCAACTCCTTGGTGTTCAGAAACACTAAAGGAAATGAATAAAAAACATTGTGGTGGTCAGTAAATGTTACTTTTGTAGACCAAGCACAGAGAAAAAAATGGAGTGGAATCACTCCATCATAGGTTTTTTAATTGGGTTGAGATCTGGGAGATTTGCAGGCCATGACATTGACTTGAAGCGTCTTACTCCAAGGAATGCTTTCACAGTGTTTGCTCTATGACATGATGCGTTGTCATCCCAAAACATCTTTTCAATTGAAGGGATAAGAAAACTGTCCAAAATGTCAATGTAAACTTGTGCATTTATTGAAGATTTAACCACAGCCATCTCCCCAGTGCCTTTGCCAAAGATGCAGCCTCATATCATCAAGGAGTGTGGAAATTTCCTCTTTGTAAATCTCACTGGAACGGCACCAAACAAAAGTTTCTTTGGATAGCACTCAAACGGGCAATCAATATCCTACATGGATAGGACTAAGGACAGCCTGCAACAGAGCAACAAATGAGATTTTCAGAAATTTGGAGCAAGCACCGGTGTTGAACATGCAGGAACAACTCGATGGGCGCCAAAGCGGAGAGAGATTTATCAGACGGCATAATCGGCTGATAGGTAGGTTGTGTCGCTATGCCGCTGAAACGACATGTGATCAGTGTTTGACTTTTGACATCCTGGGAAATACCAATCTGTTGAGTACTCTTGCATGTGAACAAAGCAAAGGTATGGTCTTCCTGATTGAACTTTTGCTAAGCTTCATTTTAACTGTTAATTACACTTCACAGGTAAAGGGGTTAATATGCTGTTTGGTTTAATTCATTAAACACCTTCATACCGGAGGTAAGGTCATGGTTACTGTGGAATAACATATCCCTCCTCCTCTTCCTCCTCATCCTCCTCCTCCTCCTCCTCCTTCACAGATCATTAAAGGTAAAGCTGCATCAGGATGGACAGACAGGTAGATGGTTAATGAGGAAAAACAAACACAAACATGCACTGGTGCACACACCTTTTCCAACACGTCATTATTCTGATGCTGCGGGTGGAATCTTCATCTGTGTGCAAAAAATGTTAAAACTGAACAATAACATTCAGTCAGATGAAAACCCCCATCCAGCAGGTTTTAGTTAGAGTTAGTTATTACAAGTCTTCATAACAGCATCACAAATATTGAGTATTGAGTTTAACTAATACCTTCTATGTTGTTATCATATATCTTCACACTTTTTATTAACCAATAACTAAACCTGATTTAAAGTGGAAACAATAACTCATTAAGACTACAAATGTAGTTCAATTATTTTACAAAAATGTGTTAGTTTTTTTTCTATTACTATGGTAATACATCTTATTAATGTTAAGCTTCTATAAAGTTTTTTGTAAATCACATTAGTAATGTGAATAAGCATCTTATAAGATGCTTATTATATATTACTACTTTGATTGTTGATTAAACTGTTGATTATTGAAAGGATTAAATATATCAGCTATTTGGTTCATAAAATGGTGCAAAAAGTTGATCACTATTTCCCGAAGCTAGAGATTCAACCTAATTTTTTTTAATCCAGACCAACAGTTTTCAACCCAAAGAGCATTGATTTCCTATTATAGAAGACTAAAAAAACAAAAACTAAGCAGATTTGAGAAGCTGGAACCAGGGAATTTGGACATTTCCTCCTAAAAAAATGTCATTAATTTATAAAAATAGTTGACAACTGACTTATCAACTGACTTATCATTGCAGCTCTAAAATACAATTATTAACATTTACATTGTCTTAAGACATCATTAATTATATATGAACGAATCCTTTTTATAAGGACCTTAAAATAAAGTCGGAATTGTTCTTATTTCTCAATTAAAACTAAGTCAGAATTCTTGTTCTAAATTAAACTTTAACAGTTACAATAGTCAATAATAAAGTTTAAAGACCAGATTTTATGGGAATTCATGTAGGTGCTCGTCAACGATTCCAGAACGTTAAATTGTCAGAATCTAATATTCCTGTCTCTGAATGAACAGTGCAGCTCTCAGGTCTTTGCAGTTTCTGTGATTTAGTTTAAATCGCTGCTGCCTATTTCTAAATGTCTAGGAGCTTAAAGGACCAAAACAAATCTGTGACTGTGAAGGTCTTTAAGCAAAGAGGCGTTTCAGTGTGTCCTATCAGTCTTTACAGCACAGATTACTTCTCCCCGGTGGCTGATATCTCATATTGGAACACAACTTTTAAACTGTACTTCACAGCTGCCTCTCTGCCTCCGATAATGGCCGCCTGCTCAGTAAATGGCAACTTTATCTCCACGCACAAGTGTCTAAGCATAAATCTTTTGAAATGCACATCTCTGGGCTGATAATTTGAGTGCGGCTGCAGCTCCTCCAGCATGTAGTATCTATGAGATCTCTGTTGCAGCTTCCACATTATAACAGGCTGTGTGTTAAAGGTGTCTGTGACTGCCAGTTGTTTATCTCTCAGCATCGCTGCACGTTTCTCTCTATTTCAGCCTCTGAAATGAGCTTTTCCTGTGAAAACATGTGTATGAGCCTCTGAGGACGTCTGATAGATTACCATGATAATTTATGAATCTGTTTTAATAATGGTGAGATGGAGTCAATACATAAAGCCAAGAATTTGTGACAGAAGATAAGAGAATCTTCTCTTTACTTTTCTTTTTCTCAGTTGTTCCTTCTTCTTACCGTCATTTCTCAAATAGCTTCTGTTTGCTTGTTGTTCGTCTACTTCTCTTTCATATGCCTGCTTTCTCTCCGGTAACAGCTAAATGCTAACAGTTCCGCTCTTTGTTCTGAGGAAAACACAATGTGTGCAACGAGTCTCTGTGAATGAGGTTTCATACGTTTTAAAATGTGGTGACTATCAACAGAGTATGTCACAAGTGCGTGCTTTGACGCCTGCACAGCTAGGCACTGCTTGAAATGTCACATACTGGTGTTTCCCCATTGACTTATAATGTTCCTGTTCATGTGTGATGATGCTGCACGGCGGTAATCACACGAAGCACTGGATCTACACATGACACCCATGTGATTTTTTTTGCAATCTCACACATGAACGCACACATGATGTTAATTGAAATTTTTTATCAGACACTCATATGCATGCTGAAATTATGTATGCGCACTAGATCACACGTGCGCCACTGACATTTTGTGGTAGACAGATGTGTGCATGCTGTAGGTGTGTAACACAGCTTCTTATTACATTGGAAATACACACTGTGCATAACAATGCACTCACGCACAAATGAGAACATTTAAGGTAATCATGTATGCAAACGTTATGTGTGTGCGCATCTCTAAATATTTGATATGAATGGAATCTCACACTGTGTGTGTCTGTGTGTGTGTGTGTGTGTGTGTGTGTGTATATATGTGTGTGTGTGTGTGTGTCTGTGTGTGTGTGTCTGTGTGTGTGTGTGTGTGTCAGCATTCAGAGAGGTTGTGTTATTACAAGGTAAAGGTATCTGCTATTGTAGCGTAAAACCTTTCAACACATCAGAGTGTAAACACAATGACGTCATGTTCTCTCACACACACACACACACGCACACGCACACGTTTGTCCACACATTTGCCCACCTGCGGAGTCTTTGTATGAAATTAAAAGATGCAGGCTCCTGTCGCTGCTAAGCAGGAGCAGGAAAATTTGTCCAATTAGTCCACAGGTAAATTATATTATCACACAGACACAGAGGGTGATCTAAAAAAACAAATAGAGACAGCGGGTTGTTGTCTGGTCACAAAGAAACTAAAACAATTAAACTACAGTTTCTCCCATTTGAATTTTATTCCTCATTAGTTTTAATTAGGCTATATTCAAAGTAGCCTATTATGAAAATGTACATCATCATATCACCAGGAAATTATGATCCTATACAAACACTGAGTAAATGCATTAGGGAAATGGGTGATTGGATGTGCCAGAACTTTCTCCAGTTAAACAAAGATAAAACTGAGGTAATTGTGTTTGTAGCCAAAGAGGAGCAATTAAAATTTAGCACTTCAGTTCAGTTAAATCCCACAAACCAAGCTTGGAATCTGGGTGTAGTTATGGACCTGAATTCCAACACATCACCGAGTCAGCATACCACCACTTGAGAAGTAAAGGCCTTAAGTCTCAGCAAGACATGGAAAAGCTTGTCTATGATTGTTATCAGTAGACTTGACTACTGTAATGAGGCCTCTTTGACAGCTGCAGCTATTTCAAAATGCTGCTGATAGAGTCCTCACCAAGACTAAAAAGATAGTTCATATATAACTCCAGTTCTGAGGTCCTTGCACTGGTTTCTTGTCTGCCAACAAATTAGCTATGAAATCCTTTTCCTGGTTTACAAAGCACTGAATCGTCTGGGTCGTGAGTATCTCTGAACTTCTGAACCCGTATAACCATCCAGACCTATTAGATCCTAGAGTCAGAACTAAACCTGGAGTCAGAACTAAACCTGGAGAAGCAGTGTTCACTTTCTATGCTCCACAGATCTGGAACAAACTCCCAGAGAACTGCAGTCTCCCACAGTCTGCTGAAACTCTCACTTTGTAAGTCAGAGCTCGATTTCTCTGTTTGCTGCTGCCTTTTACTGATGTATTTTTGTAATTATTTTTTCACTCCAATGTAACATATTCTAGTTTGTGTTTTAATTTTAAATTTCCACTTTTATATTTAACCCCTTAATCAACTGTTTTTAAATTGCATTACTCTGTTCTTGTTTTGTTATTAATTACAACTTTTTGATTTTCAACCTTATAAAATGTTCATTATTTTTTCCTAATTTTTACTTTGAAATGTTTGATTTTTCCCCTTGGAATCAACTGTTTTTAAATACCTTTGTTGTTGATATGTGCTATAAAAATAATTCTGCCTTTTTAACAAATTATGTCTGACAACATTAAGACATGAAGACTCCACAATTCAGCCTTGAAGCCTGTGAGATTCTTTCTTCATCTGTTTTGCACACAGGGACACAGCATAGAACAATATTATCTCTGAAAGCCGATAGTCTGTCCTTGTCACACACACACACACACACACACACACACACACACACACACACACAAAAGGCAGCATCTGCCTGGAACCTGTCCATGTCATGTAATATTCAGGTTTAAGGGTGTTTGTATGAAAGCTGTTATGTTCTGTCCTTCACGACCAACGCTGCTTGCAGCAGAAACACCTGCTGCACACTGTTCAGATCCATCTAGAGGCCACACACACACACACACACACACACACACACACGGTCACCATACCATGTGTGGGTCACTTCTTTACCTTGAAGACCTTGTTTGTCAAAGTTCTGTGTTTGCAAAATTCAACCATGAAAAGAAGCTGTTGAATCAAACATGGGACTGAAAGATCAGAGTTTAATCTGAAATCATTAATTTACATCATTTACAATTTACAATGTTTTCAATACAGCAGATTAAAAAAAAAGTTTAAAATAAGATTTATTTTGTTTGGAATAATGGACTTCAATAATGGCTTGTCTTCTGTTCTATTACCTTGTCTCAGTAGGCGAAAGTCTGCTTTTTAGATTTTAGTTTAGATCTCGTCATTCAGTTCTTCATCTGTACTGGACACTGAAGCCAAATGGGATGTGACATATGAATAATCACCTTTAACATATAGCATAAGTGCTGATAGGACTTAATGCTTCACCGAATAGGTCCATGCACACTGCGGAGCAGAATAACACAGAAATGGAGAATGAAGGGAGTAGGAGGGTGATTGTGAGTGTGAAAAGTGGCTCACAAACACGCAGAGAAATGGGTCCAGATTATGGAAATGTAAATACCATCAACTCTTTTAATCTCAGCTGAAGACTCCTGGGGGCTTTATGGAGCTTATAGACGCCCACCTGCATGCAGTTGAGAGGATAACGCACAGTATTTTAATACCACCATCACATCTATGGTCTTAATTATAAATGTGTGTCAGTGAAAGTTATTATTATCAGCGTAAATACCACATGCAAACACACAGCATGAACCTGTGCAACCTGAGCTTCTCAGATTCAACCGTAGGTTTGGTAACTGGACTAAAAGTGAAAATCAGTAATTGAAGAGTCTCAACCCTGCAGCTGGCCATCAATAAAATATGATAAAATAAAATGTTAATCAAATAGTTGGCAACTTTTACATTAATCGCCAAACTATTTTCAACCTTGAAACCTTAATTTTTAAGAAGAAAATGCCCAAATGCTCTGGTCCCAACTTCTTAAAAAAAAGTTTTTATTAGTCTTCCATAATAGAAAAACTGATGATCTTTGGGTTGTAGACTGTTAGTCTGACAAAAAAAAGACATTTTAAGTTAAATCTTCAGCGTTGGGAAACAACAACTAACATGATACACATTTTATGAACCAAATAACTTATTGATCAATTAAATCAATAACTGCTTACTCAACTATAAAATAGTCTGCATAGCTGCAGCATGGAAACATGTTCCACAAGAAATGCTGATGTTCTAATATTGACTGTAATCGTAACTGTAGTTTAGAGAAGTGAAATCTAAAACTTTATTAACAGACCATCAGATATTCAAGACCATGAGCTACAAAAAGAAAAGTCATCAGAGTGAGATGAAAGACACTTTTTGTCTTTTAATCCCAGAGCCTTAACAGCTCTCTGCATCAAGCCTTCATCTGGGTTTTCAATAAAAGAAAATGTTGGCCCACAAAATGTTTTTTGGCCAAAGGCAACCTAGTTTTCAGAGTTCATCTCACTCGAAATGAATTAAGCCGTCGCTTCTCTCTGTTCTAATTGAAATGAATCCTCCAGGTTCTTTTTTCATAAGTAGAAGCAGATGTTAATTTAAAATTAGTCTATAAAAGGTTGAAAGAGGGAGAGACGAGCCCCGGGAGACCAGAGAATCAGAGAAACTGTGTGTGTGTGTGTGTGTGTGTGTGTGTGTGTGTGTGTGTGTGTGTGATTGATTGTATCTTCAGATTTGCCATTTTTAGTTGTTTTAATGGCATCTGAAATTAAAAAGAAGACTAATTAAAGAAAAAAAGGCAATGAGTGTAAATTAAGTGTCATTCCAAACAAATGAAAACACTTCCATAATTATAACTTATTTGATGTCATTACCAAAACACATCAAGCTATAATAAAATAAATACTGTAAAACAACATTCCATAATTAAAATACGGTTGAGTTCTGTTAGTGATTCTGTGTATGGTGTTTTCAATATATATATATATATATATATATATATATATTATATATAATAAATGTACATCTACAAATAAACAATGAAATGTGCTGAAAATTTCAGAAATGTATAATTCAATGGCAAATCTACTATATTAATCTTTACTTTATTAATCTGATTATATTCAAATTCACAGCTTTTCATGTATTAAATACAATCATGCAGAAAGTTGTTGTTCTATATGTGAACAGTTGTTCAACTCATCTCTGCTTGTTGTTACCAGACGTCATTCAGTCGTCTGACGACTGAAGAGGTCGACGTCCAGCTGACTCAGCAGCTACTGACCTGACAGTTTGATGGCAGTGTGTGTGTGTGTGTGTGTGTGTGTGTGTGTGTGCGTGTGTGTATGTGTGTGTGTGTGTGCGTGCATGTCCACATCATTGACAGAGATTGACAGACAGGGTGAGAGACAGTGACGCACACACACACACACACACACACACACACACACACACACACACAGCCTCATTGGTATCATGTCCATGTTCTTCCTACATAACCTTTTAGAAGATGCCAAATCCTTGTTGGCCCACAGTCTGATCACTTAATGAAAAAAGCTGCAACAGAAGCAAACTCAACTGATTTTGTTCCTCAATATGTTCTGAGTAAGGAAAAAGTCTGGAGAACTGGGAGAAAGTTTGAAAAAAAAGACTTAACCATTCATACTTTTTCTCATGTGAACCATTTGATATCACCATGAAAAACTGAGGTGATTACTGACATGCCGACTAAGTAAATATTCTACAGTTTTTTTTTTGTTTGCTACCTTGAGCAGATGGTACATAATTTAATTACATGTGCTAATTTGCATAAACACCACTACAGATGTAAACATTATTGTAAATAGCTCAACACACATCCAGATGTTCCCAATAAACTGTAGTTGATCAGCAGGTTTCTTTTATTAATGTAGGTTAAATAATCCAAAACAAAACCTTATTACCTGAGTGACAGCTGATTGACAGGTGAGTGACAGATAGCGATAGTGGATTCACTGTTGATTGACAGCTCAGTGACAGCTGATTGACAGTTGATTGACAGATTAGTAACAGCTGATTGACTGTTGATTGACAGCTGAGTAAAAGTTGATTGAGAGTTGATTGACAGCTCAATAACAGTTGATTGACAGCTGACCAAAAATGGCCCTTTGCCTCAACGACATTTCAAGACAGTTGTGGTATTTATGCAAATTAGCACATATGTAATTATTAGATTATTATTATTAGATTTTCTCCTGTTAACAAATGTTTATTTCTTTGATTTATTGATGCCATTAATCAGCTCAATAATGATGCTGATATGTAAAGCTTAGAAATGTTCCCCTATTCATGTTAGATAAAGTAGGAATAGATACATTTGGCGATTTAATTTCTTACTCGGGACATATTTAGGAAACAATATCAATTGCTTCTGTTAGAATTTGTCCTCAGTTGACCCCATTTTGGCTGAAAAACAACATGTGATACTTTTGTGTGTGTGTGTGTGTGTGTGTGTAGAGAAGTGATTGCTGTCTTTGTAATTGCTTGTTGTAGAGTTTTCTTGCTGTTTAGAATGAAGAACAGGGGGAAAGAAGAATGAAGAATGCAGTAAATTCCTACTTGAAAACCAGCAGAACAGTTACACACAGAAACATCATTGGAAACAAACAAATTAGCAACAGGATTGAGTTCTGCCTGCTTTTTGCTGCAGATAAATCCTCCTCTTATTAGGACCCTTTTATTTCAGGAAATTTTCTTCATCTTTATCTCTCTTCGCTCTAAATGTTTTCTTGCCCCTAAACATGCCCCAAAGATCACCAAATTCTGCACAAAAGGCACACCTAGTTAGCAACTAATCGATTAATCCACTAATTGATGCTCTAGAACAGGAAGAATGTGACTAACAAGCTAAAAGTAACAGGAAGCAGTTTTAATTAACAGGAGGAGACATTATGGACTTTAAGCCTTTTTTTTCATGGTGCAATGTAAACATGGTAGAGCTCCACCACAGCTTCTAAAAATGATTTCAGAAACTAAAAGGTACATTTATTTACGTTGAAATGTCACATTGTGTTGAGTTTAACCTTTATATATTTTATATAGCTTCTGTTTCAGAGCTCTGCAAATCCACCTCATCACAAATATTTCAGCTCAGTCTGATGTTAGTGAGCCATAAATATGGCATGAGCACCTTTCAGTTTTAACAGCTCTAATACAACCTAAATCTTTGATGAAAGTCAGTTTTATCAGGAGAGACTGTGAATTGAAAATGATATTTATTGCACAATGCTGATTGAAAATTGATAAAGACTTTGGCGGTTGGGCTATGGGGATATTTGGGATAGAGACCCTGTTGCTCTGCAGATACTGTACATGCCTAAAGTCCAGACACTGGTCCTGTGGATTTGTAGGGCTAGAAAAAGTTTTTAGCATAACTTAATAATTATCAAAGATAATGAATAGTAATGGAAAGTATATTTATTTATTTATTTATCTGAATTATTAAAATAAAAATAGGGCACTACTGGATAAACAGGACTAATAACTATGATATTCAGCGTCACAGTAATTGTTCCATTATAATTAGCTTCATGTCCTAGATCATACAGTTATTAAAAAGGGGAACAGAGGGGAAGGTCTGAATTCACACACAGGCTTAGTCAACCAGCTCTTTGTTACACTATACAGACCTACACCAGGAGTGTCAGGCACTCATTTTCTATACACGCTTACTCCTCAGGAGGGTCACTAAAACTAAACAGACAACTAAACAAATAGTGTAAAACAGTGGTTCTCCAAAAGTTGCACCTCCACTACACTAGGGGGTAGTGGCGCAGAGTGTACAAAGGGAGCATACAGCACAGAGTATGAGTATGAAGTGTAGACACGAAGGTTATCAGACCCTCAAGTGATGCCATGAAAACATATTTAACAGGGATGAGAAGACAGGCGGATGAGAAGACAGGCGGATGAGAAGACAGGCGGATGAGAAGACAGGCGGATGAGAAGACAGGCGGATGAGAGGACAGGCGGATGAGAAGACAGGCGGATGAGAAGACAGGCGGATGAGAAGACAGGCGGATGAGAAGACAAACGGAGAGAGATGGAGATAAAGAGACAAACAAAATTCTCTCAAATGCTACGGCGAAGAAATATGATGAAGCAGGGGGGATGTGGAGATATGATCAGCTGGTTTGACACTTAACAGCCTGGGAAATGCATTACGTCATGCACAGTGTGCGGGTGGGAGGCAGAAAATAATAATTATTTGTTTTTCCTGACTGATCCTCAGCTACGGATTATTTTGGAAAAATATCTATTCTGTTCCAAGTTCTGTTTGAGATTTCATACAGCTGCAATGCTAATTCTGACTTTCTGACTATTCTGACTATGATTCACTAACTAAAGTTGTTTATAGATACAATACAACTATCAACTAATTAATAGTTTCAAACTATTACATTAATCACCAACTATTTTGACAACATTGATTAATTGATTCAAAGAAAATGTCCATATTCTCTGGTTCCGGTGAAAACTAAAACAAGTCCAACAGACTATATGTCTCAGATTTTATTGTGTAGCAGCTGGTTTGTGCTGAAATCTATTTCCATTATTTGATTCTGAAAGCAGGACATGTTGTTGCTTTCGTGGCGTCTTTGCTGTTGAACTGTTGATTCAAGTTGATTTGCCTCCACTTTCACTAGTCTTAATCATAAAGAAAACATTCCCACCATTATTTTCAGAATTTTAACCAATTAAATGCTAGTTTGAATCAGATACTAATTTATTGTGTTTTCCTTCCATATGGTTACAAGGGTCTGGCAATCGAAGCGTACTACAGGTGAGGCAGGGTGCACCTCAGACAGGTCAGGTCTAACATGGGGAACACACACCATTTACACCTACAAACAAGAGAGAACCCACACAGACACAGGGAGAACATGAAACTCTACACAGAAAGATCTAAGCTTAAGGACTTGAACCTGTGACCTTCTTGCTGTGAGGGAACAATGCTAGCCACTGCTGCACCGTGCCACCCGTTGTGTTTTTCTGAAGATAAAACATGTTGAATTATTGGATGTTACAGAACACAAAACCAGTATTTACTTTCTGTATAACAATATTATTTTTCCGAGAGATGAATTATCTGCTAAGGTCTCCTCCTCCACTACAAACACCTTTTATCTAAACAAAGAAAAACAAGATGAATAAAGCATTTTGACTTTTCAAAAGCTGCTGTGTGTGATTTGTTGCTAAATGTTGTTAAATCTGGATGAAAAGGACAAGAGAAATGAAGAAATGGAAAAAAAAGGATGTTTTTGTCTTTGTCATTTGAGGGTGACTGTGTCCTGCTGCTGGTGTGTGTGTGTGTGTGTGTGTGTGTGTAGACGTGCGTGTGCGTGTGTAAGACAGTGTGTCCTTCCAGATCCAGACAGGACAAAGTCTGACCAAAGTCACCTGCTAATGGCAAACAGCTTTTAGACTGCTCTGTGTGTGTGTGTGTGTGTGTGCACACGTGTATCCAGGAGAATATCCCATTATAGGTTTTGTGTGATTTTATGTGGATGAGCGTACACAGGCTGATGTCGCTGAGGCTGCAATAGGACTTACAAAAGAAACCCAAAAAAAAGCTTTAATCAAACATAAACCCCAGAACATACAAATAAAATAAAAGCAAATATTATGAATCAGCCTGCAGCTGCTCCAATACTGACTGAAATAAATACTTTCTGTGACTTTAAAGAAGATGTGAATTCACTGACACTGTGAATTCTTAAGGGATTTTAAATTACCCTCGTCCACCTCTTCCTCCTCCTCCCCCCCCCTGTCTGTATTTTGATCAGTGGAATGAGTTGATCCATATTTAATGTTGCCTCTAATGAAGTTTTCAGCTCCTGTTTGCCTGATCTTGTTTCTCCTCCCGCGTCCTGATCAGTTTGTCGGACAGAAAACACGCCGGCTTCCTGGCTAAAACACTGCAGGGACTTAAACATTTCAGTTGGAAAGTTTGAGCCAGTAACACACTGCAAAAAAGTGAAGATGAACTGTAAACAAATCCAATAGTAGAATCATCTGTTTTCTTAGTCAAATTATTTTGTTTTATTAAAATAAGATTCAGTAATTTCGATTTTGCCTTCTTTTAATCTTATTTTCTTTAGGTATGTGAATTTAAAACAGATCAAGGATCAGATAATTAAAGATAATCCCACTCACCTTCGTACTAATTGTACCAAATACCAGCTATTTTCAGTTGTTTAGATGATACCATTTGCAGTGCAGACAGGTTTGGATCACGTGTGTGTGTGTTTGGGGGTCGGCCCGTTATGTGTTACTTCAGGCTGAATAACTGGAAGGCCCCCGTGGTGCCTGCGGGGATGCCTGTATAGAATGATGAGTTCCTGGGTCAGATGAAGGGTCCTTCAGGCAACAGCTTGGATGACATTGATCCATTACTAAAGCAAAGCCTGGTCCCTGTGGACACACACGCACACACAGACACACACACACACACAGACACACACACGGGTCCTCTCATCCATTATGTAACCTGGGCTCCATGGTTTGAGCGGGGCAGAGTCGCAGGGAACGATGCTCTAATTAGATCACTGAATGGAGAGATTGAGGGGAAGGATTGATTCAGCAGGGGAAGGAAAACAAGGCAGAAAAGAGGAAAGAGACCAAATTAAGAGAAAGACAGTTTTAGAGGGGGGGAAACGGACGGACGAGCCTGGTTTCAGAGGACTAAAAAAAGCAACATGAGCGGAGAGAAATAATTATTTGTCTTTCAGCCGTGGTTTTAGAAAGACTTTTCAGTCAACTGGTTCTGCAGAGGAAATGTTAACACCTTATGTTTAGATCAGCACTGCAACAAACAAGTATACTGACAGCTATTTAATCTATTGATTATTGAAATAATTGAGTTGTTAAGGAGTCGGGTTAAGAAAATACTGTAAAATATTAGTGTCAAATATTGATCAGTGTTTCCCAAAACTGAAGATTCAACCTAAAATGTCTTTTTTGTCCAAACCAACAGTCCACAACCCAAAGATCATTTGAAGAAACCAGAAAATAATCAGATTGGGAGATTTATTTCTTAAAAATTAGTTGAACAAATCAATTCATTAGCAACATAGTTGGCAACTAATTGATCGATTGACTAATCTGGGCAACTCTAAAATCCAGTTTTGTTTCGCTTATTTTTGTTTCACTTAGTTTGCATTTTTTTTAATGAAGTGTAGTTTTTCAGTTTATTTCTGTTTCTAGTTTTCATGTTTTTGTTATTCCATCACCATCAATAAACTGTTCCTCCTCTAATCCTCGTTTTCCACTATTAGTAATTAATTATTAATAATATTTATTGCAAACCGACAAGAACGCATGTCACTGTAATTATATGTAACAAAGACAAAAGTGATTGATTGAATGATTGATTAATTGATTGATTTTACAGGAACAAATTGCAGCTTTTATTATTTTATTATTTAACTCCACTTAAGCAGCCAGTCGTCTTATTACTTTACTTTTTTTGGCTGAAGCCAACATGTAAATCAGTAAATATATTCCTCAGGCTGACCAGATGCATTCTGGGTAGATATTTACTTCACCCCAGTACCGAGGCTCTGGTAGGCAATGAAAATTTTAGTGTGGGCTCACATAACAAAAAGCAACTTTCTGTGATTTTCCTCCTGTAAAGATCTATATTTCCAATGTGAGATATCGAGCAGCTGTGGATTCTGACCTGAAAGTCGCTTTGAAAAGTTTGTGTCTCCTCCTTGAAGGAGAAACTAATGTTCACCACATTCTGACGTTGACCCAGGAGTCAAAAGAACTAACTTTTCTGCCTCAGAATCCTGATTTTATTCTGTCCTTCCTGCTTTAATACGACACCAGCTTGGGAGTAGTTTTCTACTGTTGGCCTTCGTGCTGCTGCAAAATATTCACACAGCAAAGATAATCTCTGCTCTGTGTGTGTTTTTTTGCTTCTGGGTTCCCCTCCAGTGTCGGCGTGACTCATCCCACCTGAAACATGACATAGAATGTCATCATCAGAAATATGATCACTCAGCCTAACCCTTTGTACCAACCCCACGCTATGTATAATTTAAAGAAGACAACAAATGTAAAACATGTTCAGAAACTTCTGCCGAACTCTAACCTCAGCCATTAGTCCCCACACATGAACCTAATTGTGTTTCCTGCCTAACGAGCAGCTTAACGAAGGAAACCGCCCTCAGACCGTCTGCGTTTCTCTTCCTGCTGCTGATCAGGAGAATTCTGGAATCACATCTGAGGCTTTAATGTTCATCACGGACTCGTTGGCATCACAACAGTCACTGAGTGGCCGAGGAGTGGAACAGATGCATCGTTATTCAGTTAGGGGAGCAAAGTTATGGTTTTTCTCCCCCACATTTAGCATTTTAAATTAAATCCATGAGTTTTGGTGCCAGACAGATGCAGAAAATTAGTTTTAAATTAATTAGAGATAAGAGTGATTCACTAATTAGATTAAGTCCAGAAACAGAAACCTGAACTAGTCTGAAATGAATACTGAACTAGGTTGAATGTTGTCTGGCTTGGTGTGTGAGTAAGTAATGTAACAATATAATTATCTTTCCACACAAGTTCCAGATGCAAACATGGACACAGATACAGGAATGTGGTCAGTCAACCTTTGCACCAACTCACCGACCCAGGAGGAAAAATTCACAAAATGATTATAAATATATATTATATATATATATATATATATGGCAAGGCAAGGCAAGGCAAGGCAAGGCAAGTTTATTTGTAGAGCACAATTCATACACAGGGCAATTCAAAGTGCTTTACAGTTACACAAAATCACAAAAGGAGAGCAAAACATACATAAAATCACAAAGGAAAATCTTAAAACATAGAATTCATCATTAATTTAAAAAAGAGTGAAGAGTGTAGATAAGATACTTTCATTTTTCATATGCACGGTTAAACAGAACTGTTTTCAGCCTGGTCTTAAACATTGTCAGAGTTTTTTTTTTTTTTTGATATATAGACAGACAGACAGACAGACAGACAGACAGATAGACAGATAGATAGATAGATAGATAGATAGATAGATAGATAGAAAGATAGATAGATAGATAGATAGATAGATAGATAGATAGATAGATAGATAGATAGATAGATAGATAGATAGATAGATAGATAGATAGATAGACAGATAGATAGATAGATAGATAGATAGATAGATAGATAGATAGATAGATAGATAGATAGATAGATAGATAGATAGATAGACAGATAGATAGATAGATAGATAGATAGATAGATAGATAGATAGATAGATAGATAGATAGATAGATAGATGGATTTTTCTTCTTCTCCTCTACGTATTGTTCTTTCTTCAAGGCTGCATCATGTAGAGTTTGTAGAAGCTACATTTCTGCCAAAAAACCAAACAAAAGAATGGCATCTTTGTTCCAACTTGGGCTGCTGAAACTGTGTTGGTGACGTTTGTCAGAGAGAAGAAGTTCACAGAAACTACAGTTTCTCACTAAACTACAAAAGAACTTTTTGTGTAATTTTTTGTAGTGACAAAAGTTGATAAACGTTGTATTTTTAGTTATTTTGCCTAAATAAAACTAAATAAGTGGCATAAGTAGCATTATAAACAATTATTGATATTGACTATAAGATATTTTATTAACTTATATAAATATATAAGAAACAGTTTATAAATACTCTGCATGTATTTACATCAATTTGAGATTCTTATAATTGTTTATAACATCATTACAGACATTTTTTTTAGTTTAAATTATTTTCCTTTTAAAAATTATTGTAAAGGTTTAATAATGATAAAATGGGTTGGTTAATTAAACTCAAATGCATTTGCAATAATTTGAGGGAGAAGTGTAGATGTAGATAAGAATGTTTCATTATTATTATTAACAGGTATAATATAGTCTTATTAACATATTATTGTTTATAAGTATCCTATAAGCATCATTACATATAAAAACTTATGAGCAGCCAATGTTTGTCTGTTTTTCTGTACAGCGTTGACTGATTTTCTTCCTGAGGTTCTTCTTTCTGTTTTCACATTACAGTTTTTTTAAGGATTTTTTTTCTCCCTTTTCTTAAGTTCACTAAGAACGACTTAAATGGAAGTTAAACTTTAGAAAATAGGTGATCCAAACAGATTATTCTTAAAGTTTTTATTATCTAAAAAGCTCACAGACAATGTTGCTGTGTTACACACACACACAGACACACACACACACACACACACACACACACACACACACACACACATCATGTTATTTCCTTCACAGTTAAACTGTATCTCACACACATTCCCAGCAGGTGGTTTTGCATTAATTCCACCGTTGTAGTTCATCTACTAATGAACATAGAAATCGCTGCAGGAGCAGTTGAGTCGCAGCCAGGTATTTGGTTCTATTTATTTATTTTTGTTCTGCTTGGCGAGAGGAAGCGCTTGTTTTGTTCAGCATCTTCTTCCTTTTGAAGGGCCGGATAAAAACAGCACGCTGCACCTGCTGCAGCAGATAATGAGACGGGAATGTTCTGTGCACGTGGACTCAACGTTGATCTACGTTTTATTTCCTCCACTTCACACCGTCTCCTTCTGAGTCGCTGAGGCCACTCGTTTGTTTGTGACAGACTAACAAACACACAGAGCTAACAGCAGTAAACAGGCTCCCAGTAAAGGTTAAAGACATCAGCTGAACCCTGGAGCTGAACAACATTTACATATTTATATAAGCTACAGCTTTCAATAAAGGAGGACGAACAGATGTTATTTTAGGGATTTTTTTCTCTCCATATGTCTTTTTTTTATTGAGCAGTTAAATCTCACATATGTTCCATATACATCCACTGCAATCTTTCGTTTTCATGAATGCAAAATTTAACGAATGCAAAGTCGAACAGAATATAAGGAGAATACAGGAAATATCAACAAATATATATAACAAAAACAAACAGAAAAAATAAATAATAAATTAATTTACTATGGGTTTTAGACTATTGGTCAAAAAAACATGCAATGTAGGTTAAATCTTCAGCTCTGGGAAACTTAACAAGTAATTGATGAACCAATTCAATAATAAATGACTACTTCTACAACTATCAGAAAAGTTTTTAGGTGCAGATATATTGTCTACTGAAAATCTAAATCTGTTTTTGCAAAGTACAACTTGAGTTAACAATTTTAAAATACTGCATATGGATAAAATAAAATAAAATGACCCATCTGACTAACATGTTGTGTTAGTAAAATATTGTATTGGTGAATATGTTCTTAGATGAGACAGATTTGGTCATAAGCAGCGTCCATCACAATGATCCAGCAGAAGTATTAGAAGGGATTTTAATGATTAAATCATTTAATTAAACAGTGTCTGTCTTTCTTCTGTTTCCTACTTTACTACAGCTTTTTGTCCCTCTGTCGTTCAAGTAGACGCAGAGTGATTACATGTCTTTGTAATGAAAGCTAACTGTGTGTGTGTGTGTGTGTGTGTGTGTGTGTGTGTGTGTGTGTGTGTGTATGGCAGCGTTAATATGATGACATTAGCAGGTTTGTCTGATGATGTTGCAGACTTGTAGAAGGATGAGGATCATTGCTCTTTATTGATGCTAAATAAAAGGCTTTAATGATGTGTTGATTTCCTAATTGATGCTAATTGTAAGTGCAAACCTCCTTCAGCAGGTTTGATTGATCTGAATCACAGCAGATTCTGCTTCTGCAACCAAGGATCTTCATTTAAAAAAAGATGAGAAATCTCAAAGGAAGAATAGTTAAGCCACCTTTTATGGCTTTTCTTTATTTTTTTTCAGCAGTGTTGATTTATCTCTGTGATTTGATTGTATTTATTTATTCTGTTCTTGTTACTGTGCATAATCATAATTTAATATGTGTTTTGTAAAACTGCATTTTATATTGTCAATAGTCTATTAATAAATGTATTTATTATTATTTTTATATTTGTTTAAATACATACCAGGAGTCAGGACTTGTAAAATAATAATGTTTTAGCCTAACAAACAATACTAATAATATAGTCAATACATAATTGGAATTAAATATTCATTTATTAAATAAAGAATCATTTATCCATTCAAATTCAATCAAAATAAACAATTACAAATGAGTCTGTCTCAGTAATTATATTACAGAATATTTTTCTACTCTAACTAATGCTTATTCTAAAACTGTCAAATTGATTTTTATTTTTAGCAGAAAGTAAATATGCACCTAAAGACTATTTTGTTAGGTGATTAACCTCCTGGGTTTTGAAAGGTTTAACTTATTATTTAACTAATCATTTTATTATTATAGAAGACTAAAGAAAACAGAAAATATTAGATTTTAGAAGCTGGAACCAGAGAATGTGAACGTTGTCTTCCTAAAAATGACTCAAATCAGATAATTGGTTCTCAAAACAGTTTGGTGATGAATGTAATAGTTGGCAACTAATTGACTAATTAGTATACATGTGGTATTGTGAAATATTAGTTTAATTTAATTCAGATAATATTTTCATTTAAAAAATCTGCATTCATAGTGGTCTTCAAACACTTTTCAGTGTCTGTGGACGTTTATCTGACACAAACAAACTCCAGGTGTTTATATCTGGGCAGTTTCATGAGTCAATGTGTTAAATAAACTGGCATAAGAAGAGAAGAGGGAACAGGTGCTGGAAACATGAGGCAGTGAAACTCAGCAGCAGCAGCAGCAGCAGCAGCTGAGGCAGCAAACGCTGTGGCTGCTGTTCCCAATCCAACGTCCTGGCTGCACGTCTGCTCATTTAGATTACGGACTGGGCCCAACACACACACACACACACACACACACACACACACACACACCGATTTTAAAGCTGCCAATCAACAAAACAGTTTTTTTCAATCAGAACCACTTCAGTAATCACTAGAATCTGAATAGAATCTAACCTTCTTTCAGTTTTTATGAAGATACTACCTCTCCTCTCATTTCAGAGGCTTGTCCTTGCTTATGTTACCTGTGTGTCTGCCCTGATTGACCATTGTCTCCACATTCCCCTGTTACTCTCTGTCTTGCTCCAGAGTTTCATTTTTATTTATTTATTTTGCATCTCTTTCCTTAGACTTAATCAGGGTAGTGTGCTTCTTCTTTGGGACCCAGACTAACTTCTCAGTAAGTTCACAGCCCTTCATTTGGTCATTTGTCTATTAAGGGGTCTCCAGTTTTACAAAAAAACTCTACTACAACTAAGTTCTGGGAGTGCTGGCCTCACAGTTATCTTGAATTATCTTGTTTTAGAAGATACAAGAATGAATTATGATTAAGGGGCCATGCACACCAACATGGTATCTTTTAAAACTGTGTTTCTCTGCACGGTTTTGGCCTTTCTTCCGCGTGTAGCCACAGTTACTGCAGTTCCACAGCAGTCATGTGTGGACAGGAAAACCGCGGTTCCTTCTTGTTTGGGGTTCTAAATTGCCTTGCTGCCATCTGCAGGGCTAGTACTTTATTGTAATTAATTCTACTATGTAATCCAGAAGAAATAGTTTCTGCCCCTCCCACTTGACCCTATTTCTAAAATGATTTTCAGAGCTTCTTCTTCTTCTTCTCTTGTAACTGTCTGATCAATTCTTGTCTTTGTTAGACGTAATTTCCGCAAAAAAGTAAAACATGCATTGCAATTTCCTTATCATCATTGTTTGGCGTTGCTGTGCAATAGTGAACATTAAATCATATCCATGGAGACTTGGCTTTGGCTAAATTGGCCTTCCTGTTGAGAGTGACATCGTCACCTACTGCTTTGGCATGTACATTGCAGCTTCATGTGGTCATGAATACTTTGGTTTGGATTTTAGAGTTTAGGTTTCCATTGTGAACAAGGCCTAAAAGGCAAACGATTTAATCTCTTTTTTTAAAAAAAAAACAGATTTCTCTTTTTTCCCTTCTCCCCTTGTAGCTTCTATATTTCCTTCTATCCTTCACTCCTCCTTCAGCCCTGTAAAGTGGACCATATGAGCCCTGGGCCCAGACTTCCATGTTTCCTGCTGTCTGTCTCTGTTTTCCTTCTCTTCTCTTTCACCTCACTTTTTTTCTTATACATTTTAAGCTTGAATATTTTGCATTTTGATGCCCCCCCCCTCTCTCCACCTCTTCCTGCTTCGTCACGCTGTTTTCCTCTCTCCTGTTATTCCACCTCTTTCGTCACCTTCTGGGCTTGAGATTGAAGCAAAGCATGATGGGTACTGGCAAAGCAAGACAAGACTCCTGCTAATCATGCCAGGGATTCACTGCCGCTGACTGTACACTGATGCTGTGTGTGTGTGTGTGTGTGTATGTGTGTGTGTTAATCTGGCTCCTCGATAAATCCATCAACATATTTGGCATCAGGTCAGTTTGAGGATTGTGTTCCTCTCTCCTATGCATCTGTGTGTATGAATGTGTGTGTGTGTGTGTGTGTGTGTGTGTGCATGCGTGTATGTGTGCGTGTGTCGGGCATCAGTCAGTCCTTTGTGGTCCCTGGGGGATTAGAATGAGACTCGGGGGGCCTAAGGAGCTAATGTTCCCCAGCAGGGCTCTATCCAGAATCCTTCATATGCATGAGAATTGCTGTGAGATAAGTGTGTGTGTGTGTGTGTGTGTTAGTGTATGTGTATGTACATGTGCATAAAGTGTTACTGCATTTTTTCCTTCTGTGTTCTATGTTTTAAAGTATTCCATTTCTTTCTTATTGATGTGATATAAATGTGGGTTTGTGTTGTTTTAAATGTAATTTTTTTTTCATTTAATTTTTCTCAGTTCTAAGCTTGTGAACTTTGCAGAAATCCTAAGCAGAGACTCACTGAGTCTGAACGTTGAAGGGTGAGTCTATGTCATCATGGTCTTGACTGTGGTTTAATTTATTTATTTGATTATTGAGTGAGAGAAGGGATGGAAGCCCTGCAGGGTCATGCAGAGAGATACCACAGAAAACTCACATTGCTAAGGAAAAGAAATGAGACAAAAAGACAACAGGAGAATAAAAACCTTTGATGTTATATTATCATTATACTTTTAGATCTCTATAACATTTTTTGTAAATTATATATATATATATATATATATATATATATATATATATATATATATATATATATATATATATATATATATATATATATATATATATATATATATATATATAAAACACATTCTAGTAGAATCTACTCATAGTAGAAATGATATAAGTATTTTATTATTCTCCATCCAGTCATGTTCTTCTGCTGGTGTGGGTCAGGTCATGGGTCGGCAGCCTCAGCAGAGAAGTCCAGACTTTCCTTTCCCGACCACCTCATCCAGCTCCTCCAGGGGAGCCTAAAGGTGTTTCCAGCAACTACCGGCCTGTGTAGGAGGCAAAAATGAGAAATCTGGTCATATGTTGCAGTGTGTAAACGGACCACATTACACTACTCGATAAGTCACTGGGAGAGCAATATGGCGGTGCTGTAGTATGTGTATTGTGTCTTTTGCTGGCTAACTTCCTACTACTGTGGCATCAGAGCAGTAGCTCCTGGTTAGTAGGCAGTCCCTGCTAAGGTTCAGAAACAGACTGAGTCCCTCCAGCGTGTCCTGGGTCTTCCCCGGGGCCTTCTTCGCCGAGGAGCAGCCATGTGCATGTAGATTTGTTGGGCAAACTCCTGAATCTGAGCTTCAACTAGCCCCGATGTCCATGCAGTTTTGTTACGTTGTGTCAACCAAGACAGCTCCACAACATGCATAGCTTTAAAGGAACTCTGGGTGGATCTCATTCACTCCCGGGGCCTTGCACCAAGATTTTAAATTACCTTGGCTCAGCCCCAGAGATTAAAGCTTTAGTTGGGCTCAGATCCATCCCTTTAATATGACTTATTAGTTTCATTCACCTGTTGACTTCCGTGATACTAATGCTAATAACTGGCTGCTCCAGACACTCCATTACGAGCACAGAAGTCAAATAACGAAACACCTCTCGGGTTCCTATCACAACCCACCAGGTCTCACTGTGCCAATGTGAGCATTGAAGTCAACAGTTGAATGAAACAAATTAGTCATGTTAAGGGATGGATCTGAGCCCAACCCAGGCTTTAAAAAAAGAATCAGTCAATCAACTGTTTGTCCTTCCTGTTTCAAACCTGATTATGAACTAAAAATCTGCAGAAAATCACAACAAGGACCATTACTGGAAGGTCAGTGAAATTATGTTGCTGTGCTGCAGATACATGACAAGAATGAGGGAAATGGGACCAGATGTTTAAAATACAGAACTATCATTTTAGAAGTTAATGGTTTGAGTTAAACATCAGTTTTGTATATTTAGCTCACATTCTCTGGCTTACTTTGATTCTTCGTATAGCAGCATTATCCAACAGGTCTCTTTTTTCTGCCCTCATCCCTTTACATCTTGTTCCAGTATTCTGTTTCTCATCTCATTGTCCTGGTTCCTTAGCAACAGAACCTTGTTGACCTTGGCAATGTATGTGCCACTATGACTCCATCATTATTCTCTTCACTCAGAGACCATATATCATTATAATGCCCTTTGCCCTGACCAGGATTTGAACCCTGATCTCCTGCATCTGCGATAATGACCTCAACCACTATTCAGGTGTAGACTGGACAGGTGTGCAGGGTCAAAGCTGACATAGTTGAGATAGACAATCTTATGAGGAAAAATGTTTATATACAGTATATGCGTGTGTGTCCTTTGTTTCTCCATCTTCTCTTGTTCCTTCCTTATCCACAAATTCTGAAACAATGTTAATATGTATGAAAGTATTTTTTGCTGTTATTCTCTGCACCTTGATGTTGTTTCTAATGGAGAAACAGCAGATTCTTAGTCAATGTTCACAGCAGAGGTGAGGTTGGTCTCATATAAAGAGGCAAGAAAACAAATATGAAGTCGCCTTCTCTCATACATTATGTCTTCATTTAAAATGTAAAGTGACTGCTGAGTTCAAACAAAGTCATTCACATTTTTTCATATATTTCTGTCCTGGACTCTCATGCATAATGGATCCTGAGACTGATCCTATTGTCTGTTTTTTAGAGAGAAATGTTTTAATTTCTACTTAACTCGGCTGAAGCAGTTCATCTTCATTCCAGCTGTTTCATGTTAATATCTAAGAGTTTCATGTAAATAAACACAGATGAGGATTTAATCTCCCACTTTCACACGAGTGAAGGATGTTAAAACTCAGTTTGATCTGCTCTTGTATTTGTAGTTTGTTTATTAATATGTTTTTTTTTGTTGTATTTAGGAGGCATGTTGTTAAAAATCGCTGTGAATAGAAGCGAGGCTGAGAGTATAAATATGAAGGTACGGCTAAATAAAATCAATTAGGTCATAATTGCCTTGCTGTGGATTTCAGTTTTAAAGTAAATGATTGATTACTGCAGCTTAAAAAACTGCATTAGATACTGAGGCATTGAAGTGAAAAAGCAGCCAGTTGTTTGTATTAGATACTCAAATTAGTTAACTATAGCATCATAGGACAATATACAAGCATCTACTGTATATCTATATATTCCATTAGTTTTATGAGGTAACAAGGTACGAGGTATTACATCAATAAAATATTTAAAAAAGAGTATTTTAAAGAAGAAATTGGCTTATCAGTACATGAATAATAAATAATTAAAAAACACATATTCATCACTGACATTAAATAACAATAAAATTAAACAAGGTCTTGCATTAAATTTACTATGTTAATACAGTTCATGTTATTATGTGGATGGAATTATGGAATAGAATATTTCCTAAATTTGTCAGATCAGGAAAATTGGACTTTATAGTTGTGGAATATACAAATAATTAAATTCTGTAGGTGAGGTTCTTACTTTCATAATAGAGAGATAAATCTTTAGCTTCTAGTTTGATTGAATGCTTAGTGGGTTACTGTTAACTTCCTGTCCTGTTGTGACATCACGACCAGAGCCGTGTCAAAACAGCTGGTGTTCAGCCACACTTCAAGGATTGGATGGTTTGATTTCACAGTTAGTGTGCTAGCAGGCACAGAGACTTCATATTTCGCTCTATTTAGTTTTTATTCACAGCCCCATTTAAATGTGAATATCATCACAATAAAACACCACTAGATTCCTGAGATTAATTCACAGGATAATGTCTCCAAACTGAAACATCCACTAACACAGACTTGTATGTAGACGTGTATTTAGCTTGTTAGTCTTCTAGGATTTCACAGAACAAGCTGTAATGAAAATGTTGAGCTTTGCAGAATCTGTTTTTCAGCTTTTACAACATTAGTCGTCTCATTGCTGACGTGCAGCCGTCACTATTTAACTCCTAATTACATGCTTTGGAATTTGCATCATTGTGTTTCTCTTTCTGTGAATCGCTACAGTTTTCGAGCCAGTTGAGCTAAAACAGGCTGTTGGTGGTTTACCTCTATCTCCTCCTGCAGGGCTGCAGCTTCCTCTGGCCTGGTGCTGCCTGTTTTCTTCAGGGATTTGGAGGTCGTTCACTCTGTTGTCTAAATCCATTGTGTTCACTCCTTCATCCTCCTGTATCTCCTCCTCACCTCATCCTGCCTCCTCTCTTCATTCATCCTCAGTTTCACTCCTTTTCTGTCTAATCCCGTTCCCGTATTCTCCCATCCTCGCGCATTGTTCCTGTCTCTCCTGATCACATCACTCTTAACGCTTCTCTTCTTTCTCCTGCTTTGCCACCACTTCTCCATTTCCTCTTCTCCATAATCCCCATTTTCTCCAATTTTCTGCCTCAGTTGTTTCCTTCCCTTGCCTCCTTCCCTAATCTCCTCCTGCACTCTCCACCTCTGCATTCTCCTTTCAGCTCAGTCTCCAGAGGAAAATGTTGACACCTTATGTTTCTGCAGATACTATGTTGAATGTCAAAGTTTTTTTTTCTTTTGGTAATGCATAGTTTTACTAATCCTGTTTATGGTGTAACAGTTTTATGTTAGTTGAAGAAGTTATTTTTTTAGCACATACAAAAACATAATGACATGACAAAACAATTACTGCATAACTAAAGAATAAACATAAATAAATAAATTTCTATGTAAATAATAAACGTAAAATATATAATAATTATTACTATAATAGTAGAGTAAATAAAAATAACATAAATAAAAATGCTGATAAATAAATCATAAATTATCATAAACTAAGTAAGTAATAATAAAAACAAATAATAATACAAAAGATAAATCATAATAATATTAAATACTTTCATTATGGTCACTGTAAGGCCAAGAATGATTTTTTTAACCAGCAGGAAAATAGGTTTTATGACAAGAAAAACTCAACTACAGCCCAGACTACTGTATGGTAGGTGTTAGAAAAGATCATGTTTGGAATAAAACGGTTAATGAACAGACTGATGTCAGTTCACATTGTTGATGAGACTCCGCTGCAGCTTCGATGCATCCACCCAAACCTCCTGCTCCTGCTGAGAGAAGAGGAACTAAAGAGGGACGTCGACTCAACCACATCACCGTGTCTTGAACCGTCGATATTCAACATATCTGTAGTTACACAAACATAAACTGTCAGCGTTTTCCTCTAAAACCGCGCTGGAACCATATTTTATCCTCACACTTTCATACTCATCTCTTCTTTCCTCCTTCTCCAAACCAATTCTCCTTATCATGTCGTCCAGAGTCTGTCTGAGCCGTCCCTCTGTCGTTCTCACACACCAGTCATTTTACGTTTCATTGCCACTTTATTTAGAGCCATTTAAACGATTTCATGCCGAGCGGCGTCTCTCACACTGGGAGGCAATACGTCTCCCTGTTGGTGGGAATGATTATTTTTATGAGTTTATTCAAAAATGAAATGAACGGAAGGCCAGGAGCTGCTTTCTGTTCTGTCCACTGCTTCGCGTGAAGGAAACAACACGTCCTGCCAAGCAATTAAAACCCTGAAAACACTGAGTGAGTGAGTGAGTGAGTGAGTGAGTGAGTGAGTGAGTGAGTGAGTGACACAACACAGCTTTGCAGGGGGAGGGAGATGTTTGTCTGTTTTGAAGCGAAGAGCCGCCGCTACTTCCTGGGATTAACTCCTGCTTCTCCTGTGGGAGAAAATCTCTGACGGGAAGAAGGGACGGAGTGGGAGGAGAAGAGAGGAGCGATCAGGGTGAAGAAAAAGGAGGAGGAAGGGATGGGAAGAAGAGAGATTAGTGTGAGGAGAGGTAGGGTGGAGAGGAGGAAGGTGGTGGAGAGGGGGATGAAATGATGAAGGGTGAAGGAGATGTGAGGGAAAGGAAATTTGTGTCTGGAGATTAAATGGAATAATGTGAGGAGAGAGGAGGAAAACAGGAAGAGAAGGGAAAGATTTGATGATTTAGGGAGTCAGAGAGAAAGAGGGGACAAGAGGAGACAAGAGGAGAGGAAATAAGGAGAGGAGTAAAATCGGTAAAGAAGAATGGAAGGTGGAGAAAACAAAAAAGGTTCAAGATGGAGAAACGGTGGAGCAGAAAATAAAGAGAAGGATAAAGAACAGGGGTCAAAGAGAATTATTGTTAAGTTGCTGTTTCCGAGGCAACTCAAGGAATGATGATGAAGCTTATTACAAAAACAACAGCAAAAACCAACTATTTGTTAATCAATAATTGATTTGTGTAATTTTAAAGAAAATTCCCAGATTCTTTGGTTCCAGCTTTTTAAATGTGGTTATTTTCAGATTTATAATAGAAAACTGAAAAAAAAAGATTGACTCTTCAGCTTTGAGAACTTTGACATTTTGCACCATTTTATGAGCAACAGAGTTAATCAGCAGCACCTCTGCTGTTTTTAGCAGATCATCTATGCTGCTGAAGCTTCAACTAATGTACATTTATCAGTGATCGTTATTATTTTGAAAAAGTTGACTTTTCACAGTGTAAAACACAAAGGTGTAAGTGTTTGTTGGGAAAATAAAACCAAGACTTTTTCTCCTTTATGTGTGTGTGTGTGTGTGTGTGTGTGTGTGTGTGGCATATTTGATTTCCACCATTAAATATTAACTAACGTGTAAATATTTAATCATACTCCACCTCTCTGTGTTTTTTTTTTCAGATCCTCTTAATTTTATTCACTTCTTTCTCCACTTGTTTGACCTGATTTTTTCTTTTTCTAATTTGAACCAATTTTGATACTTGATTCATTAATGTTCCAGTTATTTCTTTCTTTGTTTTTTTGGCAATGTTGACATACTGACTCATATATCTCAGCATCTATTGGACGAATTTTCATGATATTTTGACAATATGGTTTCCAGAGGATGAATCCTAATGGCTGAAATTTGCTGTGTAGTTCACATTTGGGCTTTTGTAGATAAATCTAGAAATACATTTCTGTCTTCCATTTATCACCGTGAGGCAGATTTTTATCTGGCTTTATCAGGTATGCACAAACATAAGCAAATCCTGTCAGAATTAATGCTTGTTAGCCCCATCTTCTTTTATTGTGTTAGTGGGAAAGTTATTATACATGTGGTATTGTCACAATTAAAGATGCAGATTTGCAGAAACAACTGATCAGTCCTGTGAATCAGAACTTATTCAACAAACTCATTTCCATCTTGCATTTAGCTCATTTACTCAAACAGGTAAAAACACCTCAAACGAGCATAAAAAGTGGGAGCAGAAGGTTTTTTAGTGTTGGATTAGATGAGCTTACATGAAGACACGCACGCACACACACACATACACACACACACAAACAAACAAACACACGCTCACACAAATACAGGATGCACATACACAGTTACACTCTCTCAAGCTCTCTCTCTCACACACACACACACACACACACACACAAGCACACTAACACACTCCCCTCTGACCCAGTTAAGTTGATGTGATCCAAGTTTCCCCACAGTAAAAAAAAAAAACCTGATTTATTGTTTCAGAGCAGGAGACGAAGATGTTTTGTTATGAGAATCTCTCAATCTCTTGTTCCTGATTTTGATCTTTAATTCTGTTTTTTTTTTCTTTTGAGAAGTAGAAGTTTCACCTGAGGCTGCTGTCTGTGCTGTGTTTGTTCTTGTTTATGATGCTGCTTCGATGAAGATAAAAGCAGAAATGGAACCTGAAGAGAGACAATTGTGAAAGTGAGTATCTGCTTTGCTGTGTGAATCCTCCTCTGTGTTTCAGCACAAACGCAGGTGTTTTTAATATTTCAGGGTAGAGACCTTTGCTGTCAAGGTTGAATATTCTACAAGATCTGTAAAAACACAGTCTGCTCATTATGAGGTGAAGAACTGGTCTCTCTGCAGAATTTAAAGGAACAGTCTGTTAACTCTGTTTTGCTGCAGTTTGCTTTCATTTGTCAAGTGGAAGGCATCTTCACTGTTGGTTACAACAATAATGATGTGGTTGATGAGAGGGGACAGTCTGATTCCTGCTCCTCCTTTTGTTCTGTATTTATGTTCAATTTCCTTCTTCAATCCTGTCATAACATAACATCATGACACTTTAACATGTTGTTTGAGAACAATTCCATAAATGACTGATCCTGACTAACAGTCTTGACTAGAGCTGGTTTTAATATTTTGTCAAATATAACATTATTCACCTGGCCTGTACTGTAGGTACTCAACCTTCACACAATCACAGAACATGAAAGGGTGCAGCAAGACAATGACAAAACAAGTGACTTTGGTGACACACTGTGGATCCAACATGGCAGCAGACAGTAATTTACCTTTTAAAGCAGACTTTGAAAGTTGGTCAGTCATTTTCTACACCCATGTATTCTTCACTAGGGTCTCAGGAACAGTAGTAAGCATTAGATTGCAAGTTTATTTAGAAAAAAATGCGCCCTGCATACGTCCCTCTAAAACAGTGGTTCTCAAATAGTGGGCGTGCACCCCTGGGGGATGTGAGGCTCCGTCAAGGGGGGCCGCGTTTGCGTTCTGGGACATTATGGGAACATGCTTTTTAAATTTTTTTTCAAATTAAGGATTTATTTTTTTGTCTTTATTTAATTTCAGACTTTAAATCTTTTCTGTTAGTTAATAAAGCTATTCTTTGTTGTAAGTTGGTCCATATTTCTTTCTTTTTTTATTATCTTATACGTTAATAAGGATACAGTGTTATGCAGAGGTACTTAGTCATGCAGGGGGCGTGAAATGTTTTCTTCTTCCATGGGGGGGCAACACAAAATAATTGAGTAGAACTGCTCTAAAAAAATCTATAGTAGTGTCTGTCAAAAACCACATGCTAAGACATTAGCAAATTTAGCGGCTACTTCATTCCTCACATTAACACATGCTACGATAGATGTATTCCACACCAAAACGACAAACTTCGTTAGAAAATTGTGCTGCCTTTTTTTTTTTGGAGGAGAACCACATTGCAGCGTCTTACTCCAAGATATGTTCAAAGACTTATATAACCATTATATAACTATATCAGTATGTAATTATAATAGAATACAAATCAGATTTTTAATCATACCTCCAGACATCATCTCAGTTTACATTGAAATGAGGTATGGTGCTAGCCAGGCTATTATTCACCAACTAGTTGATGTAAAACCAAAAGTGAAACCTCAGAAATACAACAGTGATCAGATGTTTTCCTGTGAGGCTCCTTTTCTATCAGTGCCGTGTGTTTTTGACCAACAGGAGGTGACACAGCTGCACTCAGCTGCTGCTTCTCTGCTGTGCCTTATAATAATAGTGTTTCTGCTGCTGTAACACCTGCTGCTCTTAACACTGTTACTTACGTTGTTAATGCTTCTGCTGCTGCTGCTGCTCTTAACACTGTTATTGCTGCTGGTAATGCTGCTCTTAACACTGTTACTGCTGCTGTTGATGCTGCTGCTATAACAGTGCTACTGCTGCTGGTAATGCTGCTCTTAACACTGTTACTGCTGCTGTTGATGCTGCTCTTAACACTGTTATTGCTGCTGTTAATGCTGCTCTTAACACTGTTACTGCTGCTGTTGATGCTGCTGCTGTAACAGTGCTACTGCTGCTCTTAACACTGTTATTGCTGCTGTTAATGCTGCTCTTAACACTGTTATTGCTGCTGTTAATGCTGCTCTTAACACTGTTACTGCTGCTTTTAATGCTGCTGCTGTTAACACCGTTACTTACATTGTTAATGCTGCTACTGCTGTTGCTGCTGCTGTTAACACTGTTACTGCTGCCTTTGTTAACACAGTTAATGCTGCTGTTACTGCTGCTGTTCCTGCTGTTGCTGCTGTTAGTGTTGCTGTTAACACTTATGCTGCTGTTGTAACAGTATTACTGCTGCTGTTTACATTGTCCCTGCTGTTATTAACACTGTTAGTGCTGCTGCTGCTGCTGTTAACATTGTTACTGCTGCTATTACTGCTGCTATTACTGCTGTTGTTGCTGTTAGCAATGCTGCCGTTGCAGTTAACACTGTCCAGTTATCAGAACACAAAGTGGCTCCAGCATAGATGAAGAGAGAAAGAAGAAGAGAGGGGAGATAATCTACTTCTGAACCCCTGAGCAGACACGGAGATGGAGGCACAAGTAGGTGGTAAAATGTGCTTTATTGCAACTGGTGAAAGAGGTAAGATGCTGAGGGAGGTTGACAGGGCGGTGCAGGTAAGAGCAACAGGGAGCCAGGTCTGGAGACTGGGTCCGGTGCTGGTTCCGTGACAACAGTGCAGAGGGAAAGAGAGGAAACCGGATCTCCAGAGATGGGAAGGTAGAGGCACGGTTGACTCTGTTGGAGCAGACAGGACTGGCGCATTGTGAAGAGAAGCAGGTTTCATGGAGAAAGCAACAAGGTGGTCTCAGGAAACACAGGATCACATGGAGAGAGAGGAGAGGAGGAGACAGCTTGAGAAGGGAGACATGGAATGCAGGGTGAATCTGTAGCTTAGAGGCTGGCAGCTTCAGAATGACAGCCGCAGGGTTTATGACCTTGTCCACTGGGAATGGGCCATCATATTGAACAGAATCAACCTGCAGAGGCAGGTCCCTGGTAGAGAGCCATACCTTCTTCCTAGGGAGGTAAGTCAGGGCAAGGGTGCAGCAACAAGCCGCCAATCACTGGTTTAGAGTCGCTGCCCCCAGTGCTTCACATAAGGGACACCGTCTGATACCATATCCACAGGGATACTGTGGAGGCGAAAAATGTGTTGGACCAACAGCTTGCCGGTCAACAATTGTGAGGATGGTGGTGTTACCTTCAGGTTATGGTGGTCATTCTATAGAAGAAAAGGAATCTTGGCCCCCTCCAGCCAGTTTCCCTATTTATCCATAGCCAGCACCCACATCAGCAGCTTCTTCCCTAAGTACTGGGACAAGACGGCCCCGGACTCTGAGGCATTGGTGTCAACATCTAATTGTTTGGTTAGGTCGGGGTGCGTGACGACCAGAGCCAGGATGAACAGAGATTTGAGATGAGAGATGGCTGCATTGGCTTCGGGAGTCTGGAAGTAGGTTACAGAGGCGGGTGTAAGGGGAAAACTAAGGAAATTAGCGAAACATTAGAGCTACTTGTGGGTCCCCGGAACCAGCCACAGTCTGTTGGAGATGAGCAACAAGATGAAGAATGATCCTCTTCCTTCTCCATCACCTCCTCCTCCATAACGTCCATCTTTATTTTTTCTACTAGTGGTTCATCAGAATTACAGCAGGGTGGCGGCTCCAGTCGTCCCCCTTACACTTACTCATTTTTTTCTGTAATGGTAAGTTTGTATTTGTTTGTTTGTTTTAAGAGCTGACTTTATCTGTCTGCACTTGGTATTTTACCTTGCCTGATGATGTGTATGTACCTATGACAACATGTTAATGAGCCTGTTTGGACTAAATGCAGCATGAAAACACTGTAGGGATTATTCTCCAAATATAAAATACCCGCATTGTCCATTATAATGCATCCAAAGATTGTGGATTGTCTACAATAAATATAGAAGTAGTCAGACACAGGATCAGAGTTGCAGCAATAACAGCAAGCTTCATGCGGAGACAGAAACTCCAGAGCAGAAGCGATGCAGCCTCCAGTTTGACCTACAGGAGGGGGAGGAGAGGGAGGTGAAGCAGGAGAAGGAGGAAGAAGAAGAGGGGGAGGAGGAAGATGAGGAAGAGGAGAAGGATTACCTCTGTCTTTAAGGATGTAGTATCCAGATTTAGACTGCAGAGATGGACTCATTAAAACTTGCACAACTGCTGCTGTCAAATGAAACAATAACTGCTGTGGACATGTTGGAGGACACCCACACACACACACAGACACACACACACACACACACCATGTCAGTTATGCAACACTTTCTCTTGCTTAAAAATACAAAACATAACACAACCATTTCCTCTGTCACACACTCACACACACTGTACAGGAACTATGTTTGGTAAGACGCTGTGTTGTGATAGGATCTGTCGATGACGAGAGAGAGAGAGAGAGAGAGAGAGAGAGAGAGAGAGATGACATAATGATGTAAGAAAGGACGAAAATACAAGCTTGAGAAAGTGTGAGTTAAATGTGAGGACTGAGCCACAGAAAGAGGTGGAGGGGAGAAAAGGACAATTAAAGAAGGATATAGACAGAATTAAACAATCCTGAAGAGACGAAAGGGTGATATTAAAGAAAGAGAGAAAGAAATTAGTTCATTAAATTCATGTGTAACCTCAGACTCTGCTAATCATAGAAGTCGTTGACATTTACTGTATCAGTACTAATTCTGAGTGAATTAAAGACGCAATTAGATCAAATGGATGTTGATGACACTGAATCTTGTGTTATTTCCTTTTAATATATGTTGTGTCTGCCAGATGAAAAGCAGACAGAGCAACTGAATATCAATAACAAATACTAATGTTAATTAAGGATTCTGAAGAGTCATACAAATGTAATGTAATTTCTGAGCAAAAAAACATACATATAGTTATAATGCAGATATACTCTAGAAGCTTCATCTGTGGCACATGATGTTACAAAAACCTTAACAATAAAGTAACAGTCTTTGTGAGCAGAAGCATGTTGATGAAAATCCAGAGATTTGACTCAAAGCTCAGTATTTATTCTGTCAATATTACATGATTGAGTATTGAAAGGATTGATGGATTAGATGATCTGAGTCTATTAAATCAATAACCATGTATGT
This sequence comes from Eupleurogrammus muticus, assembly GCA_036785175.1. Classification (NCBI taxonomy): domain Eukaryota; kingdom Metazoa; phylum Chordata; class Actinopteri; order Scombriformes; family Trichiuridae; genus Eupleurogrammus; species Eupleurogrammus muticus. The sequence goes on from JAYKQN010000021.1 coordinate 10,177,800, forward strand.
GTTTGGTTTCTAAAATAGTGTAAAATGTCAAACACTTTTATCCAAAGCTCACTCATACACTCTTAGTTGGAGTTTTCCTGATTATGATGATTGTTAATTAAGGTGAATTGTAACCGGGTAACACACCGTGAGCAATGTGGAAAGTGCTTGTGTCTCATGGTGTATTTAAGTCCCAGCAAGGTACCACATCTAATTCCCTTCCATAGACACACACACACACACACAACGTAATTTCATGTGATTGAATATTTGTCTGAGGGATGATTTATGCATCATTCTCTGAAATAACATTAGTTGATGCACGTGGTAAAGCCAAACTGGAGATGTGCGTGTGTGTGCAGCAAAACAAAAAAAGAATCCTCCTGGTTGCTCCTAGTAAAGTATGAGAATGTGATTGAGTGTCTGTGTGAGAGAAAAATAGGATTGTGTGTGTGTGAAAAAGAGATTTTGTGTGTGTGTGTGTGTGAAACAGAGTTGTTTTTTTGCTTTTATATAGCAAACAGTATGTGATTCATTGTGATTAATCATTTAGATAACTGTAAAAAGTGTGAATATTTAATTTCAAATGCTGTAAAAATAATTAATTTATTAGATAAATGTATTTATTCAAGTCCTACCCATACCTTTATGCAAAGCCCTTTAAATTCCATTTTTGTTGAAATTTCCTATACAAAATAAAGTTGCATTGCATTGCATACAAACCGTGTCACATCACTATGAAAGAACCCACACAGGGAGTGTAGACCTGTACACATACATCCAACAGTGGACACCCAAGCCAACAGGTGACATTTTTAGGTCCCCTCTTGGACATACTTCAAACCAGCGATCCCCAATTCCCGGGGCAAACAGAGAGAATAAATAACCTACACTACATTCGTTTTATGTATTACGGATTGTGAAAAATATTTTATTTTGAAAAATGACACAATTCTCTGTTACATCCGTCTTCTGGTCACGTGATAGGTTCCCGCTAAAATGAAACCCAGGAGCTAGCAAAATGTGTAAAAAAACAATATCTACGGAAAGTTTCTTTGCAAAGAGGAAAAGCCCCAGCCAGAAAACAGAAGAGGAGCCTACGATTGCAAAGAAAAAGAAAGCTACATTTTATAGACAATATCAGGAGTTGTACTTAAAACACGTTTTTATCCCAACGGGAGATTTCCACGCATCAAGCCCGCTCTGCATAATATGCGGCGTTTTTCGTTGAGACAAAGAAGACCTGAAAACTGCTTCGCCATTTTGAGCACCCTGCAGTAAAAGCATTTTGAAAGAAAAAAAGCGCGAACAAGAAGGACAGAAACAATTACTGAGGGGCCACATACCTTATGGCATATCGTTTTGCTACGGCTAAAAAGAAAAAAAAATACGAGATAGACTGGACTTAAGCCACACACTTCAGGTGTCATTGTCTCCTATTCCCCCTAGATGGGTCCGCCTGGTTGCAGAAAAACAGGCTCAGGGCTCCCACTGATTCAGTATTGTGGTGAGTTGCGTTTTTCATGCACTTTTTATTTGCGGTGTATTATGTTTTAAAGGCATGTTTAAACGTTACCATAGCGACCAGAGAGGACATTACTCACGTCGTAATTCGGGTGTATTATTATGTTTAGAAAATACCACAAATACCAGTACTCCGATGCCGAGAAGGCTTTTGACCGGGTAACATGGCAGTACTTATTTGAAGTCCTGCAAAGATATGGAATCAATGGGAATTTTCTAAATTGGATTAAACTAATATATGTTGATCCACGGGCCATGGTTTTAACCAATGGTTTGACTTCCCAGCCTTTTCACCTGTTATGGGGCACAAGACAAGGTTGCCCTTTATCACCATTGCTATTTACTCTAGCTATTGAACCACTGGCTATGGCTATCCGTAAAGATCCTATTTTAGGGGGAATAAAAATTGGAGGTATGGAACATCGTATAGCACTGTATGCAGACGATATTATTTTATTCTGCTCTAATTTGAAACATACTTTACCCGCTCTACTAAAATTGATCAAGCTATTTGGCTCCTTTGCAGGCTATAAAATTAATGACACTAAAACAGCGATAATGTTCATGGATGACAATGAGGCTCAAAACCCCCCAATGCACTGTCCTTTTTTGGTTACCCCAAAAGGATTCACTTATCTAGGTGTAAAGATCTCAACAAGCATGGATAGGATTGTTCCTGACAACTACAATCCCATTGTGAATAAGGTCACCCAGCTGGTAAATAGATGGACAAAGCTCCCTATGTCTATGATTGGACGAGTGAATGTTCTTAAGATGTCAATATTACCTAAGTTTCTATATCTCTTTCAATCAGTCCCACTTGCACCACCACCATCATTTTTTTCTTCACTAAGGAAGCTCTTTTCTAACTTCATATGGAACAATAGGCGCCCCAGGCTCAGACTATCACTTTTGTACCTGCCGTATGATAGAGGTGGACTACAGCTTCCAAATCTTGAATGGTATTACTGGGCAGCTCAAATCAGGGCAGGGATGTTTTATTTTGAAACCAACTATTCTCCATCATGGATTTCAATAGAATCACATCAAATTAATATCTCCCCAAACTTATATTTGTATTCTGCCAGTAAGAACATACTTCTTGGCAAGACAAAGAACCCATATCTTAAAAATACTATTTCAGTCTGGTATAAAGTTTGTGCACACTTGGCGGAACGCTATGTTAAGAGAGAATTATTTTCTCTCTTCCATCCATGTAGTGTGAAGTTGATCAGTCGAGCTGCTTCAAATATACACTCACTGGCCACTTTATTAGGTACACCATGCTAGTAACGGGTTGGACCCCCTTTCGCCTTCAGAACTGCCTCAATGCTTCAAGGCATAGATTCAACAAGGTGCTGGAAGCATTCCTCAGAGGGTTTGGTCCATATTGACATGATGGCATCACACAGTTGCCGCAGATTTGTTGGCTGCACATCCATGATGCCAATCTCCCGTTCCACCACATCGCAAAGATGCTCTATTGGATTGAGATCTGGTGACCGTGGAGGCCATTTGAGTACAGTGAACTCATTGTCATGTTCAAGAAACCAGTCTGAGATGATTCCAGCTTTATGACATGGCGCATTATCCTGCTGAAAGTAGCCATCAGAAGTTGGGTACATTGTGGTCATAAAGGGATGGACATGGTCAGCAACAATACTCAGGTAGGCTGTGGCGTTGCAACGATGCTCAATTGGTACCAAGTGGCCCAAAGAGTGCCAAGAAAATATTCCCCACACCATTACACCACCACCACCAGCCTGAACCGTTGATACAAGGCCGGATGGATCCATGCTTTCATGTTGTTGACGCCAAATTCTGCCATCCGAATGTTGCAGCAGAAACCGAGACTAATCAGACCAGGCAACGTTTTCCAATCTTCTATTGTCCAATTTCGATGAGCTTGTGCAAATTGTAGCCTCAGTTTCCTGTTCTTAGCTGAAAGGAGTGGCACCCGGCGCGGTCTTCTGCTGCTCTAGCCCATCTGCCTCAAAGTTCGACGTACAGAGCAGACCCACAGAACTGCCTCTCACTGGATATTTTTTCTATTTCGGACCATTCTCTGTAAACCCTAAAGATGGTTGTGCGTGAAAATCCCAGTAGATCAGCAGTTTCTGAAATACTCAGACCAGCCCTTCTGGCACCAACAACCATGCCACGTTCAAAGTCACTCAAATCACCTTTCTTCCCCATACTGATGCTCGGTTTGAACTGCAGGAAATTGTCTTGACCATGTCTACATGCCTAAATGCACTGAGTTGCTTCCATGTGATTGGCTGATTAGAAATGAAGTGTTAACGAGCAGTTGGACAGGTGTACCTAATAAAGTGGCCGGTAAGTGTACATTGCCATGTACTTATATTGCAGGTATATTGTAAGCGATAGCAATACGGAATTTTTCAACTGTACAAATTAAACAAGATTTTTTTTTCAGTTTTTCTGCTTTTATATAGCAAATATAATGTGATTGTCATTAAACTGTAAAAACTGTGATTATTTAATTACAAATTCTGTAAAATTAATTAATTACAAATTCTGTAAAAATAATTAATTAAATAAATAGGTAAATCAAGTCCTACCAATACTTTATGTAAAACACTTTAAATTACCTTTTTGTTGAAATGTACTATACAAATAAACTTCCTACATTGCCTTGCCTACAAACTGTGTCACATCATTATAAAGGAGCCCACACAGGGAGTGTAGACCTGTACACATACATGATATGTATGTACAGTGGCTTGCGAAACGGCAACAAGACAATGATCCAAAACATAAAGCAAAAGCTTCAATGGCATGGTTCACCAAAAAACATATCAAGGTGTTAGAATGGCCAAGTCAAAGTCCAGACCTCAATCCAATTGAGAATCTGTGGAAAGAACTGAAAACTGCCGTTCACAAACGCTCTCCATCCAACCTCACTGAGCTCGAGTTGTTTTTCAAGGAGGAATGGGCAAAAAATGTCAGTTTCTCGATGTGCAAAACTGATAGAGACATACCCCAAGCGACTTGCAGCTGTAATCGCAGCAAAAGGTGGCGCTACAAAGTATTAACTCATTTTGCACGCCCAATTTTTCGTTTTTTATTTGTTAAAGTTTAAAATATCCAATAAAGTGTGTTCCACTTCATGATTGTGTCCCACTTGTTGTTGATTCTTCACAAGAAATTACAGTTTTATATCTTTATGTTTGAAGCCTGAAATGTGGCAAAAGGTCACAAAGTTCATGGGAGCCAAATAGTTTCGCAAGCCACTGTATGTGTATGTATACATACAACGGAGCCAACCGGTGACATTTTTTAGGTCCCCTCTTGGACATACTTCAAATCATGTTGATATAGAAATAATGTTAGTTGTCCTGACATTACCTCTGAAGGGCTTATTTTGTGCTTTTTGAAAATGTTTTGACAAGAACTGAGTGAGAATAAGAATGTTTTGGGATGTAGGGCAAGAGTCGAGTTGTTATTATTAAATGTTTTGGGAGTGAGGAAACCCAATGCCAAAAGGTGTGACATACTTATCGCAGGCTCAACTAGGCTAGGCCCCCCCCCTGCCCGCACTGAGCTTTGTTTGAGCAATAGTTAAAAAAGGTAAAGCCTCGTCTTGGTAGCGGTGGTTGCGGGTTGTAATCCAGTGCCCAGCCTATTGAAGCCTGCTCTGCCCGAACTGACAGCTCTCCAGTCCAGTGTCACGGTAAGAGTTTTTTATTATGTAATCTGTGGAGGTTTCAATACTTGATGTGATGTTCGCTGAGCTTTGCGGAGAATAAATGAACGCATTTGTCTAGCTAATCACTGTGTGAGCTGTGATCTTTGTGTGTATTCATCAATTGTTGACCACCCTCCAAACCCCGAAATTTCACAAAACACATGTCAAAAAGTGATGTTTTTTAAAATTTTGCCAAAAGTGTGTGTGTGTGTGTTCAGGGACATTGCCATAACTGTCATCTAGTGTCATGTGGTGTAAACCAGTGATCCCAACCCCGGTGCCATGGACTGGTACCAGTCATCTGGTACTGGGCCGCACAGAAAGAATAAATAATTTGCAAAGGGGAAAAGCCCCAGCCAGGAGACTGAAGAGGGACCCACGACTTATAAAGAAAAGAAAGATATTTAATAGACAATACAAGAAGTCCTAATTAAAATATGGATTCATCCCAACTGCAGATTCCCACGCACCAAGCCCGCTCTGCATAATATCTTGCGACTGGCTCTCGAATGAGGCAATGAAGCCCTTAAAACTGCTTCGCCATTTGGAGACCAAGCACCCAGCATTAAAAGTACAGAAACAAATACTGAGGGCCACCACATCGACAAATGTGAGTGCATTGAGAGCATCATACTTTGTGGCATATCGTATAGCTAAGGTAACAAAGACAATATTACGAAGTAGACTGGACTTAAGCCACACAATTTGGTGTCAAATCAAAGTCAATTTTTATTGTCAATTTCTTCACATGTACTTGACATACAAAGGAATTGAAATTTCGTTTCTCACTATCCTATGCGTTTTATGTGTACAACAACATTAAAGTGCATGTGCGCAAGACGAGACAATCCTAAACTACAATGGTAAAGTGCAGTAGCTTAAGGCTACTTTTGCCTAGTCTTACTAAACTAAAAAACTAAACTAAACTAGAAACAAACACGTATGACAGGACAAGACATGAGTACCCCAAGACAAGACATAAGTAGTAGGGTGTGGAAGGACTAATTCAACAAGTCATTATCATCTATTCCCCCTAGATGGGTCCGCCTGTTTGCTGAAAATCAGGCTCAGGGCTCCCACTGATTCAGTATTGTGGTGAGTTGTATTTTTCATGGACTTTGTATTTGCGGTGTATTTTATTTTGAAGGGATATTTAAAAGTTACCATAGCGACCACAGATGTTTGCGGGCAGAGGGGACGTTACTCACATAAAGATTTGTGTCTACTACATACTGCACCACCAGTCCCCTTCAGAGGAAAGACAGAACTTTAATAAGTCTTATTATGGTTGTTGCTAGTAGTTGTATGAGACGCGATTGAGTGCTCGTGAAAGAGAGAGAGAGAGATTAAGTATGTTTTGAGATAGAAATTGATTTGGTTAAAACAAGGGTTCTCAATCTTAGTCCTGGAGGGCCACTGTGGTTGATCAGTAAAATCAGGTCTGTTTTGTGTGTTTTTTGTTCCAATAGGTAACTGCTGATTGGAACAAAAAACTCCACCCACAGCAGCCTTCCAGGACCAGGATTGAGAACCCTTGATTTACTCAGATGAGTCAATTATGATCAGCTTCCTCCACCTTTGAGATGATAACCTGGGGCAGGGACCAACTAGCAGAAACACACCAACATCAACAGGATATGCCAACCTAAAAGGTAACTTGAACGAAAGCAAGTAAATATGGTAAAAAAATGAATTGAAGTTTTGAGGTGAAAGTGAAGAGGGTGAATACACGCAGAGAACATGTGTCATTATAAAGGGGACTGGTGGTGCAGCGGGTAGTAGTTCACAACCATAAGGTGTCACCAATGCAACAAGGAAAAATTGACAATGTCTTTTTACTGAAGTGGGATGAATGTTAGAAGTCTTCTACCAACTGGCTTACTTAGCAGCAACTAACACTACTGTGATTTGAGAAGTTGCTAATTAAGTAAACGAGAGACTTTCAACTTTCTTAGGAGTGCAAGAACTACTACCCACTGCAGCACCAGTCCCCTTAAGAGGGAAGACAGAGTTTTAAAACTTTAAGAAAGTCTCCTTATGGTTGTTAGTAGTTGCATTAGAACGTGATTGACGTGACACCTGTGTGTGTTTGTCAATTTTGTGTATACAGTATGTGTCTTACCTGTATGTTACCTCTTGGTTATTGGTAAGTATTAGCGTGTGCTACCTGTGTGTTTAGTAGTGTGTATTGGTTAGCTGTGTGTGGCTTACATAGGTATGGTGTTTCTGTGCGTCTCGACGTTTGTGTTATTTGTGTGTATTAGTGTCTCATCTGTGTGTGTTACCTGTTTGTGTTTGTATGTTACCTGTCTGTGTATGTGTGTGTTATCTGTGTGTATTTCTTACTTGTGTGTATTACCTTAGTGTGTGCATCATATGTCTGTGTTTTACCTCTGTGTCCTGTCAGTTTTTGTGTTACCTATGTGTGTTAGTGTGTATGAGAGTGTGTTACCCATGTGTGTGTGTGTGTGTGTGTGTGTGTGTGTGTGTGTGTGTGTGTGTGTGTGTGTGTGTGTTACATGTCTGTATTAGTATATTTGCTAACTGTGTTTGCCTTGGTGTGTATTAGTGTGTGTCCTACCTGTGAGTTTTACCTGTATGACTTCCCTGTGGGTGTGTTAGCTGTGTTAGTGTGTGGTAACTATGTGTGTAAGTTGTACCTGTGTGTAGAGGTTAATGTTTTACCTGTCTCTGTTTTACTTGTGTGTCTCTGTGTCTGTGTTTCTTGTATGTATTAGTGTGTGGTACATGGCTGTGTCTCACCTGTGTGTGTTTGTCTCACCTGTATGTGTTGCCATGTGTTTGCGTGTGTGTGTGTTACCTGTCTGTGTATAAGTGTGCGTGTTACTTGTGAGTATTCCTTACTTGTGTGTGTGTTTTTTGTGTTACCTGTCTATATTAGTGTGTATGAGAGTGTGGCATGTGTGTCTCACTGGGTGTGTTATCTGTGTGTGTTACCCATGTATGTTTGTATTACCTGTGTGTGTTACCTGAATTATTATATATATAGGATTAGAATATTTAACTGTGTATGCCTTGGTGTGTATTAGTGTGTGTCTTACCTGTGTGACTTCCCTTTGTGTGTGGTACTATGTGTGTGTCTTACCTGTGGGTGTGTTACTTGTCTGTGTATGTATGTGTTTTACTTGTGTGTATTTCTTACTTGCGTGTGTGTTAGCTTAGTGGTGTATCATCTTCTGTGTTTTACCTGTGTGAATTATCTGTGTGCCTTGTCAGTTTTTGTGTTACCTGTGTGTATTAGTGTATATGAGAGCGTGGCATGTGTGTCTCACTGGGTGTGATACCTGTGTGTGTTAACCATGTGTGTTTTGTATTACCTGACGGGGACAGAAGGAAAATTGACAAACTGGTACGGAAGTCTAGCTCTGTACTGGGATGTCCTCTGGAGTCGGTGGTGGTGGTGGGAGAGAGGAGGATGTTGGCAAAGCTGACATCCATCATGGACAACCCCCATCACCCTCTGCATGGGGTAGTGGGTGCGCTGAGCAGCTCCTTCAGCCAGAGACTTAAACACCCTCGCTGCAAGAAGGAGCGCTTTCGCAGATCATTCATCCCGACAGCAATAAGACTTTATAACATAACATAAACATAAACCTCACTGTAGTCACTGTCACTTTTTCACTGGTCACTTTTTTCTCTTCACACTCACCCTGCACCTTAAGTGTGCATTAGCTATGTATGTGTACATGTGGGTATGTGCGTGGATATGTATGTCCATATATATATATGCAAATATGTGTGTATGTGTATGTATGTAGGTATGTACGTCCATGTATGTATGTATATATGCTTTGCTTATGCATACTTTTTACTTTTTTTCTTACTATTTATTAGAATTTTCTCTCCATTCTGTCGATAATGCATACTGTGTATGCGGATTAACAAATTCTGCGAATTTGTACATTGTGTTGTGTGTTTTTTATTTTTTTTAAAGTTTTAGTTTTTTTTTTATCTTCTTCAACTTTATCTTACTTTTTCTTTATCTGTAACGCTGCAGTAACACACAAATTTCCCCGTTGTGGGATCAATAAAGTTTATCTATTCTATTCTGTGTGTCTTAACTGTGTGTGCCTTGGTGTGTACTATTGTGCTTCTCACTTGTGTGTGTGTGTATGTGTTACCTGTGTGTTTGTTGGGTGTTGATTAGTGTGTGTTGTGTGTGTCAGTTTTTGCCTTACCAACGTGTATTAGTGTGTGGTATGTGTGCCTCACCTGTGTGTGTGTGTGTGTTTGTTTGTGTGTATGTGTGTGTGTGAGTGAGAATGTCTCTGTGTCGTACCTATGTGTGTTTTAACTATGTGTTTGAATATTACCTGTGTGATAGTCTTTTTGGTAACTGTGGGTATTTTAGTGTGTATTAGTGTAGGGTACCTGTGTGTATCTTACCTGTGGGTGTTATCTTTGTGTGTGACACCTGTGTTAGTCATACCTCTGTTTACCTGTGTTACCCGAGTGTCTTACCTGAATGTGCGTTACTGTGTGTGTATTCGTGTGCTTGTTACCTGTGTGTGTGTATTATTATTTTTGTTAACAGTGTGTGCCTTAGTGTGTATTTGTGTGTGTCTTACCAATGTGAGTGTTACACCCTTAGGGTGGACTTGGCTCACCCAATGGACATTCTCATGAACAGCAGGAGTGTTTTTTCTGTGTCTTTGTTTTTGCCTACTGCCCCGCCTCATCCTTGGAGGTCTACACTCAATCATCAGTTCATTGTTGTCACCTCTTGCTGGTTAGTTCTGTTCCATGTATGCGCTTTAAGTCCCACCACTTGGCTGATCTTGTCTGTGAAGTCCTTGGAGTCCTTGGAACTATATAACTTATAGTGTATATCTTGTGTGTGTGTGTGTGTGTGTGTGTGTGTGTGTGTGTGAGTGAGTGAGTGAGTGAGTGAGTGTGAGAGAAAGAGAGAGTATGCCTGTTACCTGTGTGTATATTGTGTGTGTGTGTTGAAGTGCAATGGTCCTCATGGAAATGACAAGACATCACAGGACACAAAGTGACATGACATCAAAAATTGGGCTGTTTAATCACATTGGGTGAGTGTGTATAAGTGTGTATGAGAGCATGGTGTGTGTGTGTGTGTGTGTGTTACCTGTGAGTCTGCATGTATGCCTGTTACCTGTGTGTATATTGGTGTGTGTGTGTGTGTGTGTGTGTGTGTTGAAGGGCAATGGTCCTCATGGAAATGACAAGACATCACAGGACACAAAGGGACATGAAATCAAAAATTGGGCTGTTTCATCACATAAGGTGAGTGTGTATAAGTGTGTATGAGAGCATGGTGCATGTACTGGTTAAAAACAGGTTTGGCTTTTCCTTTAGCCCAAGTCCTATCCGTTTTGTTCCCAGATGAGAAGGCAGGTGTCAGGTGTTTTTACTCACACCCTTAATAATCCACTGAGATGAGGTTGAATGGAAATGTTGCCGGTTTTATTACAAATTAAAATAAATACAAAGAAAAGTTGCAATGGGATGCAGTCCATAAGTTGCACAATTGTCAAATAATATTGCAGGTGAGCAGCGGCGAGCGAGCGAGCGAGCGAGCGAGCGAGCGAGGTAAAGAACAGTATGGCTGCCTCCTGCCTTCCTCCCGTCATGCGCAATGGTGCATCCTTTTATGCTTCTTTGGTGGCTCCATCTCACCACCTGTAGCGGGTGCAATCTCCCAAAATGCAGAAAGCAACAAAACATGAGTTCAAACAACTTAAACAGAAATGCGGCTCCTATACACCGGCCCCTTAATTGTTCCCCAAGAATCAATTACTTAACAATATACAAAAAGGCGCCATGTTATAAAGGGTCTATTAACTATGTATAACAGAAATATATGCCAAAATATGGCAATTATCAAAACGTAAGTATTTAAATCAAAAAAGGTAAGTATTCAAATCAATGAAATTACTAAATAACACTACTTTCCTGTATAGCGTTATAGGGTTCGTCATTGGACATCATCATCGTCATCATGGTTCATCAGCCTCAAGGATGCGGCACAGCTTGGTGATGGGCCTCTCAAGGACTGACGCCTTGGTCTTCAGCTTGACAGATCTGACCAGGCCTCTTGCGTCTGATCTGGTCTCCATCACTCTTCCTAGTGGCCAGGACCCTCATGGAGCATTGGGATCGACCACCAGCACAACGTCTCCGACGCTGAAGTTCTTCGTTGTGCCGGTCCATTTCTGCCTTTCCTGGAGCAGAAGAAGATATTCCTTCGTCCATCTTTGCCAGAAGACATCGGCCATGTACTGGACCTGTTTCCAGCGGCGTTTGGCGTAGATGTCCGTCTTCTGGAACACTCCAGGGGGCAGAGTAGGCGTGGTCTTCAGCAAAAGGAGATGATTGGGTGTCAGCGGTTCTAGGTCATGGGGGTCTGAGGACACTGTGGAGAGGGGGCGGCTATTCAGGACTGCCTCCACCTCACAGAACAGGGTATGAAGGCCTTCATCATCTGTGGTGTGCTGATGCTGAATGGAGTTGAGCAACTGCCGGACGGATCGTATGAGTCTTTCCCAGACTCCGCCATGGTGTGATGCAGCAGGTGGGTTGAAACTCCATTCGATGCCATCAGGAAGTAGGGAGTCTTGGATTTTCTTCTGATCGAAAGAAGCCAGCGCCCTCTTCAGCTCTGCGTGTGCACCCACCAGGTTCGTCCCATTGTCAGACCTGATGTGCTTGACTTGGCCACTCCTGCACACAAATCTCCTCAGAGCATGAATACATGAGTCTGTGTCCATGGTATAAGCAATCTCTAAATGAACGGCTCTGCTGGACATACAAGTGAAAATGACTCCATACCTTTTGATGGTGCTTCTCCCTCTCCTCACCTCAATTGGGCCAAAGTAGTCCAATCCAACGTTGGTGAAAGGGGGTAGGTCAGGTTGGATTCTTTCCAGCGGTAAGTCTGCCATTTTCTGCTGTCCTATTTTGCCTCTCACATGACGGCATGTGACACATTTGGAGAGCACCTTTCTTGCTACGGAGTTGCCCTTTACAATCCAGTATTTCTTACGGAGCTCTGAAAGCAGGTGGTTTCTACCACTGTGTCCACTATGTTTATGAATGTGTCGTAACAGCAAAACTGAAATGTGAGACTCTGTGGGCAAGATGCAGGGGTGTTTAGTCTCCTCTGGCATTGCAGATCGGTGTAGCCTGCCACCTACTCTTAGAAGGCCATCTTCCAATACAGGATCAAGCCTGCGCAGCCTGCTGTTGTGGGGTACTCTGGGAGGTGTCATCTGCAATGTTAAGAGTTCATTAGAGAAGAATTGTCTCTGAACATACATGACTACTGCTCTTTCCGCATCTGCTAAGTCTTTCACCGTCAAATGCTTTGAATCAGAGGTCTTTATATTTTCCAGCTTTTGGGTCGATTGTGACCCGTCAGAGTGAGAGAGTGGGGTGAGCTCCTTTCCTTTTCTCACTTTTAGCAACAATGCTTTCTTTGTCTTAAGGTACCAAGCGACAGCCTTTAAGAGGCTGGTCCAGTCTGATAAATACATTAGAAGCTGGTCAGTAGGGGTTTCAGATTTCACCATGGCTGTGAGCACTGTCGTGGTTTTCTTCAGCTCTGGGTCATTCTGAATTATGGGGCCCTGTGCCTGCTCTACTGGCCAACTTTCTTCTGGTTTCCATAGGAACTCTGGAGCGTTCATCCATCGGTTTTGCTCCATGAACTTCCTGGCATTCAACCCTCTTGATGCGTCGTCAGCGGGGTTGTCTTTGCTGCCTACATATTTCCACTGTGACAGCTCTGTGTTGTCTCGTATAAATGAGACTCGGTTTGCCACGTAGGTCTTAAACCTGGCTTGGTCACTAGCGATGTATTTTAGCACTGTTTGGCTATCTGTCCAAAACACTGAGGGCTCTAAGTCAAGGTGTAGTTCTCTTCTCAGCATTCTGTCTACTTTGACTGACAGAGCAGCAGCCGCCAGCTCCAATCTTGGCACTGTAATTTTCTTTAAAGGTAGCACTCTAGACTTGCCCAGTAAAAAGGTGACATGTACTACCTCTTTCCTGTTCACCTGTCTGATGTAGCTGACAGTACCATAGCCACTCTCACTGGCGTCTGCAAAATGATGCAGCTCAGCACACCTGGTCACTCCAAAGCCCTCTGGTTTCAGACAGCGCGGCACGGTGAAGCCTTTGACCAACTCCAAGCTGCTGGTCCACTCCATCCATCGCTTTGATGTGGCCTGCGGTAGTGGCTCGTCCCATCCATAGCCCGCCTGACAGAGCTCCTGTAGCAGCATTGCAGGCCCAGTGCTCGCTCAACTGGTAGGCTGTCTTTGTCCAGATCTAGTGACTTAATGTCTTTGGCTCTGTGCTCTTGGGGAATGGATGCCAGCACTGCACGGCTATTGCTTACCCACTGAGTTAACTGGAACCCACCTTTGCTGCACAATGCGGTGAGGTCTCTTACCAGCCGGATGGCATCAGACTCGCTGGCCACTGACCTGGCACAGTCGTCGACATAAAAGTTGTGCCTGATGGTCTCTGCTACCTGAGGGGCAAAACAACTTGCATTGTCAGTGGCAGTTCTTTGGAGAGCATAGGTTGCAATGCTGGGGGAAGACACCGCGCCAAAGATGTGCACAAGCATACGGTGTTCTTTGGGGTTCTGACTGGTGTCACCTTGTGGCCACCAGAGGAATCGCAGGTAGTCCACATCAGACTTTGCCACTCTGACCTGATGGAACATTGACTTGATGTCAGCCATGATGCCAATGGGCTCCCTGCGAAACCTCATGATGACACCAAGGAGAGAGTTGGTGAGGTCTGGACCCTGTAGTAGCTCAGTGTTGAGTGACACACCTTGGAATTTCGCAGCACAGTCAAACACCACTCTGAGCTTTTGCTTCTTGGGGTGGTAAACCCCGTGGTGTGGCAAAAGCCATGAGGCTCCTGCTGGCTGCAGTAGCTCCCCCTGTGGGACTTCCTCAGCATAGTTGTTCTCAAGCGTGTCATTCATGAACGCTGTATATTCCTGCTTGAACTGCTCATTCTTTGTCATTTTCCTTTTCAGGCTGTTCAGACGCTGTTCTGCCATTTGCCTATTGTTTGGCATGCGTACGTTTGCCTTCCTGAAGGGCAGTTTCAAACTGTAGTGGCCATTCTCCAGTACCACAGCATTTGCCATGTGCAGGAATCTTTAATCCTCTACAGACATTTCAGTTTTTTCCTCAGAGGCATTTTCCTGGAAATCCTGGTTGTACTGTGAGATAATCAACTTCTCAAGACCCTCGACAGAGATCCTATTTACTGTCACACTAGTTCTAGTACCAGTAGCGCTTCGGAATGGCCCATTTACCACCCACCCTAACAGTGTTCTAAAAGCATAGGGCCCCCCATTCTGACTGTTTATAACCTCCCATGGCTCAAGTAGGTGTGGAGCATTCGTGCCTATCAACAGTTCCACTTTGAGCTAATGGAGGGAATGGTGACCTTACCCAAGTACGCCCAATGCGCCAGGTCACTTTGTTTGGGGATACTGCTACTGGTAACTGGCATGTTCTTTTGGGTCAAGGTGCCAGGCAGATTAAAGTATGTGTCACTGTCCAGTGCTGAAATTTCCAGTCCTTTGACTACATAAGTTGGCACTGATGTTTCTTGACTCATGGTCCGCAGAAGTATGTTTGTCCTCTTTCCTGTGAGGTTCAGACGCATCATGAGCTCCTCTGAGCAGAAGGTGGCAGAAGACCCGGGATCAAGCAGAGCGTACGTTTCAATGACACGGCTGCCCTTTGCTGCCCTGACTTTGACTGGAACAATGGAAAGTACGCTTTCATGGTCTCCGGCCCCTATATGAGCACATGACTCTGCTAAATTGTCAGGTGGGCTAACTGTTTCCTTGGTTGCAATGTGGAGGCTACTGGGATGATTTTGCTTACACATATTGCAGATAAGACGCCTACTGCAGTCTTTACTAAGGTGCCCTGCGGCAAGGCATCCATAGCAGATACCCTTAGTCCTTAAAAAGCTCAACTTATCTCTATGGGCCTTTTTCCTAAATTTCTGGCATGAGTCTAGTGCATGTTTGGAGCTGCAAAAGTGACATGACTGGTCTGATGGGGCAGGGCTTGTTCCTTTAACAGGCGCTACACTAATCACATAGCTACTGCTAGAGGGCTTGGAGGGCCGTGTTTTAACAGGAGCCTTTCCTTTTCCTGCTGGCTGATCTTGGAGATCGCCAAACATAGGGTCACTAGCTATGCGTGATTGTGTTTCCATAAATGTGACAAGATCTACAATTCTTACCCTGCTCTGGCGTTGTTGTTGCAGCTCAAATGCCTTGTTGCACCATTTCTCTCGGAGCTTGTATGGCAATTTCACAGCAATGCTCCTCATGGTGGATATGGTGTCCAGCTCCTCCATATAAGTCATCTCCTCCATAGCGTTGCAACAGCTCCTTAAAAAACATTGCAAACTCCTGCAGGGATTTAGCATCCTGTGGTTTGAACTGTGGCCAAGAGAGGGCCTTTTCCAAGTAGGTACAAGAGATTTTATACTCGTTGCCAAAGTTTTCCTTTAAAAGTTTCAGAGCCTTTTGGTATCCTCTGTCCGGTTCCATATACTCACAGCTTTTAACCAGTCGTTGTGCTTGGCCCTTTGTGTATTGTATTAGGTATTGCAGCCGGTCTCTGTAATTGTCAGTTTTGCGTTCAATTGTGTTTTTAAAGTTATGTATGAATGATTTATATTCCAGTACTTCACCATCAAAGATCTGAATGCTACCTTGTGGCAATGTGGATGACAGCTGCTGTTTCATGAGCAGTTTGGTCAATTCGTTCTGGTTTTCCAGTACCTTCACTAAATGACTGTCATGTGGTGAACTGGGTGTAGAGGGTGTTTGGGCCTGTGGCTGTGACTGTACCTGAGGTGGTTGAGGCTGCAGTTGAAGCTGAGGCCGTTGTGAGTGAGGCTGTGGCTGGGACACTGGAGGCAAAGGCTGAGGTTGCAGTGGCAGTAGCAGTGGCTGAGGCGCCATAGGCGGAGGCTGAGTCTGTTGTGGCATAGGCTGCAGCTGAAGCTGGGGTGCCATAGGAGGCCTTGACACTGGTGGCAACTGTGAATCAGCATGTGGGGGCAGAGGCGGCGGATGCTGTGTCTGAGAGGGCTGAGAAGCTTGTAGCTGTTGTAGCTGAGATGCTGGCAATGGCGCTATAGGCTGTGTAGGCAGGGACTGAGATGGTGGTTCCGGCTGGAGCAGCTGTGCAACATGTGAGCTCTGTGTACTAGTAGCCAATGTGTCCTGAGCAGAGCTAATAACTGCACTGACCGCTGACTGAGAGAGGATAGAGGAAATGTTTACATCATCGCCATATGATAGACTATGCACTGGCATAGATGTGCACTGCGCCTGGCTTATTGTGGGCCTAAGGTGAGATGCAGGTCTACTGTGTTCAGGATTCAACAGGGGGAAATTAACATGGGCAGCATTTGTCCTGGGCTTAACTGAGGGGGTTTTGTGAAATGAAATTAGGCTTATGTCTTTATCACATTGTGCAGCCTGTGCAGCCTGTAGTGCACTTTCTCCAATCACAGATGTGTGCGTGGAGCCCAAATTAAAAGGAATGTGATCGAAAGCGTCCTCTGCAGCTTTTAAATAATTAATTTTGGCATTGGCTGCGTCCAGCTCCGTGCTTATCTCCAGTGCTTCTCTCTTTTTGCGCAGTATTTCCTCTTGCTCCTCAATGGCGTGTTTTTGCTGTAGCTTCAACGCTTTGACCAGAATAGCTTCGCGTTCTGCCTCCGCGTTGATGCGCAAGGATGTAGTTGAGGAGTGTGACCGGCCAGAATAAGCGCTGGACCTGCGAGATTGCATGTCAAAAACGTCCAGGTCCGTTTGGGCATTGTCGCGGTCTAACGGTGCAGATTCATGAGCGGGGACTGACTCATGCATGACGCGCGCCGAGGAAGTAACTTCTGTCATGCTGGGGCTTGGAGAGCTCGGCCTTTCAGTGGAAACAAT